>NW_026466106.1:0-13882 GCF_026875155.1 Cherax quadricarinatus
AAATTTGGGATCCTAATTGAAAGAAAATGAAAATGAATGAAAAAAATTACATTTGAACTCAACGCTAATATAGGTATATCGTGGTAATGGGGTGTCAGGTGTTGGTGACACTGCGTGTTGTTGAAATCGTAGCCGTTGCTGATGTGGGGGGGGGTAGCAGGTGTTGGTGACCACCACCGGCTCGTTCTTCACAGAGTGTAGCGTGAATAATTACTTCAGATGACAGGAAAACAGGTTCGTTAACCACTGCTATGATGAGGGGTTAGGTCCTGTGTTGGCTTACATAACAGGTAAGTAGGATTAAACATGGGACGTCTCAGGACGTTAGTCCGTCTCCTTCTATTTTCTCGTTGGTTGGCAGGTGACCCTCTCTGTCATTCCAAGCTGTAAAGAGAGACAGATTACCCACTGCTTAAGAAATCACTCTCCATGATAAGTACAATACCTAAAAGATGTGGTGATTATTAAAACATTTAACAGATAAAGACTGAAAGGACTAAGTTAATTATTGGTCAAAAGTGAAGCTTTCAACCAATAAGTCCACTAAAATATGATCAGGCAGTGTACTTACAGTAGTGTTGGGAGCTGTGAGTCGAGTGATTTACTGTTTGACCGGAGCCCACACGTCACCTTTCGGGGGGGGGAAGAGGAGGGGTAAGGGATAGCGGGAGCTAGACTGACCCTACCTTAACAAGCAGCCGCAATCAAACTATCACTTTCGGGGAGGGGGAAAAGGGGGGGGGAATAGCGGGAGCTGGACTTACCCTACCTTAACAAGTAGCCGCAATGAAACTATTGTTACTATACACTCCCTCGCTACTCCTATCTATTGAACTTTTCCCTCACACTCCCCATACCAAGACTTATAGTCAAGGAGTATAAGAAGAATAGGCGAGGAAAAAGTTCTAACATGTGGAAGCGCGTAAGGCAACAAATCTTCTACTGACTGTCACGACTTAACCAGTCAGAGAAATAATTGGATGAACCATTGATATACACAATATGGAACTTAAAAGCCTGGAGTGCCAATGTCCACCTCAAGAGGCGACTGTTGGTTCCCTTAAAAGTTTCTAGGTATATACAAAGGTTTGTGGTCCTTTCTAAAATGAATTCTTTTCCCAGCAAATAAAATTTAAGCTTTGGAGATACCCCACACAAGGGCCAAACATTCCTTTTCTATGGTGGAGTATCTCGTTTCTGCGGGAAGGAGTTTCCGGCTTAGGAAGCATACAGGGAAGGGAGTACCATCATGGTATTGTAGTAGCACCGCACCTAAGCCAGTATTGGAGGCATCAGTTCTTAAACAAAATGTTTTATTAATATCTGGAATCTTAAGTATAGGGTCTTTCGAAAAGATACTTTTAATCTCATTAAACTTTTCCCGAGCTACGTCGGAAAGTTCAAGAGGTTCCTTCACAGACTTTTTAAGGAAGTCGGATAAGATGCCTGTAAGATCAGTAAGGTTCGGGATAAACCGTGCATAAAAATTTACAGAACCAAGAAAGCTACGCATGAGCTTCTTGGTTTTGGGGAATTTAAATTCTAATAAAGCTTTGATCTTACTGGGGAGAGGCTGCAGAGAGTTATTAGAAAGTATCAGTCCAAGATATCTAATCTTGTTATACCCAAGGAAGCATTTCTTCGGCTTGGCAGTGAGGCCATGTGAGCGTAACCTACGCAAAACTGATGTTAATGTTTGGATATGTTCGCCCCAGTGGATGTCATTACGTAAATGTTATCAAAATAAACTGAAACATTTGGCATATTACCCAAGACCTTTCTCATCAGTCTCACGTAGGTAGCACAGGCAGTTACCAAACCGAAGGGCATAGTTCTATATCTGCATCAGTCCTTGGTGTGTAGGAAAAGCAGTGTACTGCTTAGAAGAAGGATCTAACATTACTTGATGATATGCCTGGCAATATCAATCTCTGAAAAGAAGGAAGCGTCATAAAATTTGTGTAGATCGCTATCTATTAAGGGCATAGGTTCAGCATCCCACCGAGTTATAGCATTAAGGCCTCTGAAGTCAATAGCAAGTCTATATGAATTATCCTCCTTCTTAACCATGACTACTGGTGAGCAATATGCAGATACTGAAGGTTCAATGATCTTTAGTTTTAATAATTTGTCTACCTCTCGGTCAAATGCATCCCTAAGGTGAACTGGAACTGGGTATAATTTCCGTTTGATCGGATTGTCCGTCAATAAGTCAATCTTATGGACTACCGTGGAGGTAACACCTGGAATATCAGTAAAGACGTCTGAAAAGTTACTCACACATTGAAGTAGTTCATGTCTCTTATGGTCATCCAAAGATTCATTAATATTAATGTTGGTTGCGCCCGAGTGGTCAAGAGTCACCAAGTCATGTAGTTCTTCATCATAGTCTAAGTTAGAGGTGTCAATTACACACACCTTACATTCTTCAGTTGTCTTATCAAGTTCGTGTGGAAAAACTAAGTCAAAGTTATTAAGGCAGTTAACGAATTTCTTCGGTAATATTTCTTAAGGATGTTGATATGATAAAGCTTAGGTTTCCCCTTGACTTCTATGAGGTAGTCAACTTTCCCACAAATTTTTAATACTTTATATGGACCTTTCCATGCTACTAATAATTTATTTGACTTGATAGGCAAAAGTACCAGAACTTCATCCCCTACTTTAAAACTTCTCCTCTGACTTTTGGAATCAAAATAGGTTTTGTACTGGTCCATTGACAAGCTTAGGTTTTTCGAAACTATGTCAGAGGTCTCCTCAAGTTTGGATCTAAGGTCAAGGAGAAACTGGTAAGAAGACTGAACCTCAGCATTTACCTCCTCATTAGTCCATAAGTCATGAAGGATGGACAATGGACCTCTGGCCTGTCTACCATAGAGAAGTTCAAAAGGTGAAAACCCCAAAGAGTCACTGGGAACTTCCCTCATGGCAAACAAAGCACAGGGTAGTAACGATGCCACTCCTTAGGTTTAAGGGAGCAAAGTTTCCTTAAAATGGACTTGAGAATCGAATGCTGGCGCTCAATCCTCCCATTACAGCTGGGATGATAGGGTGTGGTGAAGAGAGGCTTCACTCCCAGAAGTTGGTAAGATGTTGCATTAAGTCAGATGTGAATTGTGTCCCACGGTCAGACAAAATTTCTCTAGGGATGCCCACTCTGGAGAAGATGGACAAAAGGGCTTCAGCCACCTCTGTAGTAGTTATGGTCTTTAAGGGTACGGCTTCAGGGAAACTCGAAGCATAATCAACTAATGTTAATATATATCTATGTCCCCCAGATGAAAGTGGAGATAAAGGACCAACGATGTCAATAGCTACTCTTTCAAAAGGGTACCGTAAAGACTGGCATTTTGACCATAGGTACTCGCCTGGTACCTCGGGAGGATGACAGTTGGCAAACTTTACACGATCTACAATAGGTAGTGACATCTGAGGACATTTTTGGCCAAAAATAGGTTTCCCTAATTTTATTTAAGGTTTTACGATGCGAGAAATGTCCGGCCACTGGCAGGTCATGAGCCATTTTAAGAACAGTCTCTCTGCATTGACTTGGAACAACTAAGATGGAATAGTCTATCTCATCTGAATTTAATTTGAATACTGACTTGTACAAGATACCTTTTATATATTCAAATTTATATGAAAAGTTTTTCCTTTGGATAACTTGATTTTGTTTAGCGGCATTATGGCAATTCTGAAGAGAAGGGCAATTACGTTGTAAATTGACAAAGGAGTCCTTCGATATATCTAAAGGCTTAAAGTCAGGGAAAATCAAAGGATGGACAGTAGGAGAAGCCTGGGCTTTGGTCTGAGCCCTAGTCAAGGACATTTATGGTATCGGAGGTGATATCTTCACTTTCATCTAACAAGTGAACCGGTGATCCTACTACCTCGCTTTCGAGAGTAGCATCACTGGTTTTTAATCCCACATGAATCTCACGAGACATTGTCTCATCTGAACTTTCGAGGGGCTTCTCTGACTCTACAGGAAGAGGATCTGAAACACTTATGTCCATCTTTGGTGATGAAAGGTCAACCTCAGAAGGAAGAATGGCACCTTTTACATTACCTATTAGTACGGAGCAAGAAGTGATGGGAGCTAGTACGGCTTCAGACCAACCTGTGAACCATTTAGACCTAATGTAACAACGGATGGTAGGAAAAGTGTCTGTACGGCCCAAGTAGTCTGAAAGTATAGCAGAGGAATGAGTTTCTTTAAGATTAGGGAACAGCTTATCAGAAATGACTATACATGTGCATCCAGTGTCTCGTAAAATGGTAGATACATTAAGTCCATTAACTGTTCCTGAACAGAAGGGTGCTTGGTCATTACAGTCTTTAAAACATCTTCCAACTTTTTGGACCTTCTTAGAAGGACAATCTGGACGTTTATGTCCCTTAACACCACACAAATGACAAACAGGAATAAAAGAAGTCACTTTACTTTCCACTAGAGGCTTTGATTTCTTAAGGTCTGATGAACCCTTGCCCTTAGGGTTCGATCCCTTTAGGTCTTTATAGGAATTGTGAGCCTCAGCATACAAGTCAGCGGCCTCAGCAACTTCCTCAGCTTTAATCAGGTTACGTTCTCTAATGAATGTTCTTATCTGGTGGGGAAGAGCTGTCAGGAACTGGTCAGCAACCATGAAGTCTCTAAGAGATTCATAACTGTGATCAATTCCTGAACTCTCTATCCAAAAGTCGAACAAACGAAAGAGTGTTACCTGTAACTGCTGAAAGTTTCTGGCCAGGCTGTAAGGTGGCATACCTGAAATCTTTCCTGTAAGAATTTAGTGGTTTTTTGATATGCTTTAAGGATTGCCTTCTTCAGTAGGTTATAATTACATATGATATCCTGCGACAAAGTTGCATAGATATTCAAAGCTGTACCAGAAAATAACATTCCTAACCTGGTAGCCCAGGTGTCAGCAGGCCATTCACAGAGGGTAGCGGTATTTTCAAACCTGATGATGTATGAAGTAATGTCTTCACCCTCTGTGAAGGGAGGTAAATTAGGTGTTGGAATATGTGCACTAGCTGCATGATGTTCAATTACTCCTTCCTCTAATTGTTGTTGTGTAAGAGTTAACTTTTTATTCTCTAATTCAAGGCGAGCTTTTTCGAGCTCGCGATCCTTTTCTCTCTCTATTAACTCAGTTCTCTAGCTTTTCCTCACTTCTCTAGCTTTTCTCATTCTCTAAGTTCTTTTTCTTGTTCTCACGTTCTCTAGCTCTTTCCTCACGATCAAGTCTATCACGCTCCTTTTTGTCTTCTCTTCCTTTCTTAACTGTCTATCTTGGTCTTTCCTCTTTCAATTCATCTCTCTCCTTTTTTCTCTCTTCTCTTTCTACTGTCTTCTTGTTCTCTCTCTTCATTCTTTCTCTCTCCTTATTCTCTTCTTCTTTCCCTTTCTAACTGTCTTCTTCTCTCTCAATTCTTCTCTTTCAAGTCTTTCCTGGATCTTAGCACTAATGAAAGATTCTAAATTTTTCCCTGTTATTCCTAACTTACTTCCAGCATTCATCCAAAACTGGTATTCCTCCATACTTGCAAGAATAACTTAAACTATCAGGGGAAATGAAACGGGTATTAAAGAAAACGGAGGGTTCAATTCCTGCTCCGCTCAAACTGTAAATAAACCAGAGGGCTCGATCCCTAGCTTCAATTAAACAATATGTATTAATGAAAAGAAGGGTTCTATGCCGGCTCCGAGCAAACAGTAAGTAGAATGGGGTCACTTGACCATCCAATCTTCTCACCAACAAATCAAGAGTGTCCTACGACAGTTCCCTTGATAAAATAAAGAGCTCAATGAAAACAAATTGTCACTGGAAAATCTCGGGTCCCTAGAGTCTAATCCTCCAAAGTGTTTCAAGCTCGAAAAGGTGGCAGAATTAAATATTATATCCTGCCTGACTTGACTTACAATAAATTGAGACTATAACAATCACCAAATCTTTTAAATACCTGTACGTAGTCCTACCATAGAGAATGATTACTCATGGCTGGTGGTAACCGTCTGTGGTATGCGGCTTGAAGTTCCAATGGTAGATTCGAGATGGAATTGAATCTTGATTCAGTAGAGTTGATCCTGGCAAGGTCGCCCACTTGTGAAGGCATACTCAGCCTGTAACAACTTCATCCATATTACCAAGGCCTGGCTCCTCCTCAGTAAATGAATGAATAGAAAAAGAAATAATAACAGACAATATAAACATGATATTTATTTAAAACGGAAAAATAAAACAATAAAACATAATGGGCACTTATTTGAAAGAGAAATGAAAAATGAATTGAAAAAAAATTACATTTGAAGTCCATCGCTAATATAGGAATATCGTGGTAATGGGTGCATGTTGGTGACACTGTTGTGGAAATCGTAGCCGTTGCTGATGTGGGGGGGGGGGTAGCAGGTGTTGTGACCTCCACCGGCTCGTTCTCACAGAGTGTAGCCGTGAATAATTACAGACAATGACAGAACATCAGGTTCGTACCACTGCTATGATAGGGGTTAGGTCATGTGTTGGCTTACATAACAGGTAAATAGGTTAAACATGGTACGTCTCAGGACGTTAGTCCGTCTCCTTCTATTCTTCTCGTTGGTTGGCAGGTGACCCTCTCTGTCATTCCAAGAGTAGTGTTGGGAGCTGTGAGTCGAGTGATTTACTGTTTGATCGGAGCCCCACACGTCACCTTTCAGGGGGGGGGGGAAGAGGGAGGGGAAGGGATAGCGGGAGCTAGACTAACCCTACCTTAACAAGCAGCCAGCAATCAAACTATCACTTTCGGGGAGGGGGAAAAAAAGGGGGGGGGAATAGTGGGAGCTGGACTTACCCTACCTTAACAAGTAGCCGGCAATGAAACTATTGTTACTATATACTCCCTCTCTACTCCTATCTATTGAACTTTTCCCTCACAATAACTTAATACCTAAAACTGTGAATAAAGTTTACTTTCAGTGTATATACACTCAGAAGTATACATTTCTCTGTGTATATATCCTTGTTTAATATATACACATATGATATATAGATAGAGTGGTGTGTATATATCTTCGTGTGATATATACACACCTTTCTTTATTTTTTTTTTTTACACAGGGTTTGACAAGGTTAAGGATCCCTAGCTTTATTGACAGCTATATTACAGGTTAAGGATTCCTAACTTTATTGACAAGCTAAGAGCTGTTACCTACATCAGCTCATTTGAAAGCATTTTTATTGTTATGAGACATACAAGTAGGGAACAGGATGAAGTTGGAGCCATCTGTGGGCCAGCATTTTCATTTGATCAACTCACGTTATCTTGGATAAAGGAATTTAATGTAAACAAAAATCACTTACCATAAAAAAAATTATACAATTTCTAAAAGTGCAAAAAAAAAAAAACATAATGATATTTTTTAAGAAAAATAAATAAAATAAAATAAAATAAATCTTGGAATTGAATGAACTGCTAAGTTTTAAAGTTAGTTAATCAAGGGTCGAAAAGGTTGTAAATAAGACACAAGTGCAGCCCCTTGGGCGTTTATCATGGACACGTTTCGCTCACGGGGAGCTTCGTCAATTACTGGAATAACAGCGAGCGAAATGTCTCTTTTCAATGAGAAAAAAGGTCCCAGTGTTACACTTGGTGCTGAATGCTATCATTAATAAGGTCTTCTTGTGTGTGTGTGTGTGTGTGTGTGTGTGTGTGTGTGTGTGTGTGTGTGTGTGTGTGTGTGTGTGTGTGTGTGTACTCACCTAGTTGTACTCACCTAGTTGAGGTTGCGGGGGTCGAGTCCGAGCTCCTGGCCCCGCCTCTTCACTGATCGCTACTAGGTCACTCTCCCTGACCGTGAGCTTTATCATACCTCTGCTTAAAGCTATGTATGGATCCTGCCTCCACTACATCGCTTCCCAAACTATTCCACTTACTGACTACTCTGTGGCTGAAGAAATACTTCCTAACATCCCGGGTGATTCATCTGTGTCTTCAGCTTCCAACTGTGTCCCCCTTGTTACTGTGTCCAATCTCTGGAACATCCTGTCTTTGTCCCCTTGTCAATCCTCCTCAGTATTTTGTATGTCGTTATCATGTCCCCCCTATCCTCCTGTCCTCCAGTGTCGTCAGGTTTATTTCCCTTAACCTCTCCTCGCAGGACATACCTCTTAGCTCTGGGACTAGTCTTGTTGCAAACCTTTGCACTTTCTCTAGTTTCTTCACGTGCTTGGGTAGGTGTTTGGGTTCCAAACTGGTGCCGCATACTCCAATATGGGCCTAACATACACGGTGTACAGGTCCTGAATGAAATTCCTTATTAAGATGCCGGAATGCTGTTCTGAGGTTTGCTAGGCGCCATATGCTGCAGCAGTTATTTGGTTGATGTGCGCTTCAGGAGATGTGCCTGGTGTTTACTCACCCCCAAAATCTTTTTCCTTGAGTGAGGTTTGTGTCTCTGACCCCCTGACTGTACTCCGTCTGCGGGCCTTCTTTGCCCTTCCCCAATCTTCATGACTTTTTCACTTGGTGGGATTGAACTCCAGGAGCCAATTGCGGACCCCGGTTCTGCAGCCTGTCCAGATCCCTTTGTAGTTCTTCCTGGTCTTCGATCGAGTGTATTCTTCTCATCAACTTCAAAGTCATCTGCAAACAGGACACCTCAGAGTCTATTCCTTCCGTCATGTCGTTCACAAACACCAGAAACAGCACTGTCCTAGGACTGACCCCTGCGGGACCCCGCTGGTCACAGGTGCCCACTCTGACACCTCGCCACGTACCATGACTCGCTGCTGCTTCCTGACAAGTATTCCCTGATCCCTTGTAGTGCCTTCCCTGTTATCCCTGCTTGGTCCTCCAGTTTTTTGCACCAATCTCTTGTGTGGAACTGTGTCAAACGCCTTCTTGCAGTCCAAGAAAATGCAATCCACCCACCCCTCTCTCTCTTGTCTTACTGCTGTCACCATGTCATAGAACTCCAGTAGGTTTGTGACACAGGATTTCCCGTCCCTGAAACCATGTTGGCTGTTGTTGATGAGAATCATTCCTTTCTAGGTGTTCCACCACTCTTCCCTGATAATCTTCTCCCTGATTTTGCATACTATACATGTCAGTGACACTGGTCTGTAGTTTAATGCTTCATGTCTGTCTCCTTTTTTAAAGATTGGGACTACATTTGCTGTCTTCCATGCCTCAGGCAATGTGTGTGTGTGTGTGTGTGTATGTGTGTGTGTGTGTGTGTGTGTGTGTGGTGTGTGTGTGTGTGTGTGGGGTGTGTGTGTGTGTGTATGTGCGTGTGTGTGTGTGTGTGAGTGTGTGTGTGTTTGTGTGTGTGTGTGTGTGTGTGTATGTGTGTGTGTGTGTGTGTGTGTGTGTGTGTGTGTGTGTGTGTGTGTGTGTGTGTGTGTGTGTGTGTTGTGTGTTGTGTGTGTTGTGTGTGGACGATCAAGAATACTTTTAATTCCTTAGGTAAGGAATAAACATTGCTTCCCTTCCCCTCCCGTCCTCCATCCCCCCTCACATCACGTCATTTCATTTCCCTCCTCCCCTCACATCATTTCATTTCCCCTCACTCTCCCTGCCCTCACACCCCTGCCACCTCCCCTCACACCCCTGCCACCTCCCCTCACACCCCTGCCACCTCCCCTCACACCCCTGCCACCTCCCCTCACACCCCTGCCACCTCCCCTCACTCGCACGTCAGGAAGATTTTCTTGCCATACCGTTGTATGGTTTATGCATGATCACCCAACACAATTTTTTCTGAATTTATAATAGATTTTGCTTACACCGTATTATTTTTTGTGTGAAGGCGTGAATTTTGAAAGAGAGAGAGGGAGAGAGGAGAGAGAGAGAGAGAGAGAGAGAGAGAGAGAGAGAGGAGAGAGAGAGAGAGAGAGAGAGAGAGAGAGAGAGAAGAGAGAGAGAGAGAGAGAGAGCGTGCTTGCCTACTCTCTCGTATCTAATAAAATCATTATAAATATTACTAATAATGCTCTAGGACAAATAATAATAATAATAATAAATAATAATAATAATAATAATAATAATAATAATAATAAAAATAATAATAATAATAATAATAATAATAATAATAATAATAATAATAATAATAAAAATAATAATAATAATAATAATAATAATAATAATAATAATATATTATAATAATAATAATAATAATAATAATAATAATAATAATAATAATAATAATAATAATAATAATAATAATAATAATAAAAATAATAATAAAGGGGGTAAAAATAAAGTCGTGTTCAAAATCTCGCTCGTAATAAAAACATAAAATTAAATGTGCACAAATGAATCTTTTTCTGACAGATTTACACAGCATTCTGTCTGTTAGTTGGGCGTAGTTTACACAGTAGTTTTTCATTGTCAGACTATAATAGTCGTCTAGGTGTGAGTCAGGAGAAGTTAGTCAGAGTATTGTTTTTCATAACCTTGAATTTATGAATTAAGAGCAGTTACCCCCATATCAGCTCATTTACAGGCTAAGAGCTTCCGTTCTACCTCGTGTCGTTTACAGGCTAAAAGCTGTTATCCTGCTGCAGTTCATTTACAAGCTAAGAGTTGTTATCCTACCTCAGCTCATTGAAAGGTTCAACCTCAATATCAGGTATACTACCATCTCTTTAGGTCCCTATTTATTTCTAGGTTAACGTGCGCAGCAGGTATAAAGGACGAGCTTTCTAGGTGCTGATATCTCACTATCTCACAATGCAGTGCATGTGTGTGTGTGTGTGTGTGTGTACTCACCTAATTGTAGTTGCAGGGGTCAAGACTCAGTTCCTGGCCCCCGCCTCTTCACTGAACGCTACTAGGTCCTCTCTCTCCCTGCTCCATGAGCTTTATCATACCTTGTCTTAAAGTTATGTATGGTTCCTGCCTCCACTACATCGCTCGCCAGACTGTTCCACTTCCTGAGCACTCTATGACTGAAGAAATGCTTCCTAACATCCCTAACATCCGTGTGGCTCATCTGGGTCTTCAACTTCCAAGAGCGACCCCTTGTTTCTGTGTCCTCTCTCTGGAACATCTTCTCTCTGTCCATCTTGTCTATTCCACGCAGTATTTTGTATGTCGTTATCATGTCTTCCCTATCCCTCCTTCCCTCCAGTGTGGCCAGGTCAATTTCCCTTAACCTTTCTTCATAAGACATTCCCCTTAGCTCTGGAACTAACCTTGTCGCAAACCTTTGCACTTTCTCTAATTTCTTAACGTGCTTGACCAGGTGTGGGTTCCTAACTGGTGCTGCATACTCCAGTATGGGCCTGACGTACACGGTGTACAGTGTCTTGAAAGATTCCTTACTGATGTATCGGAATGCTAATCTCAGGTATGCCAGGCGCCCATATGCTGCAACAGTTATCTGGTTGATGTGTGCTTCCGGAGACGTGTTCGGTGTTATACTCACGCCAAGATCTTTCTTCATGAGCGAGGATTGCAGTCATTGGCCACCTAGACTATACTCTGTCTGCGGTCTTCTATGTCCTTCTCCGATCTTCATGACTTTGCATTTGGCAGGGTTGAATTCGAGAAGCCAGTTGCTGGACCACGTGTCCAGCCTGTCCATGTCTCTTTGAAGGCCTGCCTGATCCTCACCTGATTTAATTCTCCTCATTAATTCCACATTATCTGCGAACAGGGACACCTCTGAGTCTATCCCATCCATCATGTCATTCACATATACCAAAAACAGCACTGATCCTAGGACCGACCCCTGTGGGACCTCGCTCGTCACAGGAGCCCACTGTGATACCTCATCACGTACCATGACTCGTTGTTGCCTCCCTGTCAAGTATTCTCTGCTCCATTGCAGTGCCCTTCCCGTTATACGCACCTGATCCTCTAGTTTCTGCAATAATCTCCTGTGAGGATCTGTGTCGAAGGCCTTCTTGCAGTCCAAGAAGATGTGTGTGTGTACTCACCTAGTTGTACTCACCTAGTTGAGGTTGCGGGGGTCGAGTCCGAGCTCCTGGCCCCGCCTCTTCACTGATCGCTACTAGGTCACTCTCCCTGAGCCGTGAGCTTTATCATACCTCTGCTTAAAGCTATGTATGGATCCTGCCTCCACTACATCGCTTCCCAAACTATTCCACTTACTGACTACTCTGTGGCTGAAGAAATACTTCCTAACATCCCTGTGATTCATCTGTGTCTTCAGCTTCCAACTGTGTCCCCTTATTACTTGTCCAATCTCTGGAACATCCTGTCTTTGTCCACCTTGTCAATTCCTCTCAGTATTTTGTATGTCGTTATCATGTCCCCCCTATCTCTCCTGTCCTCCAGTGTCGTCAGGTTGATTTCCCTTAACCTCTCCTCGTAGGACATACCTCTTAGCTCTGGGACTAGTCTTGTTGAAAACCTTTGCACTTTCTCTAGTTTCTTTACGTGCTTGGCTAGGTGTGGGTTCCAAACTGGTGCCGCATACTCCAATATGGGCCTAACGTATACGTGTACAGGGTCCTGAACGATTCCTTATTAAGATGTCGGAATGCTGTTCTGAGGTTTGCTAGGCGCCCATATGCTGCAGCAGTTATTTGGTTGATGTGCGCTTCAGGAGATGTGCCTGGTGTTATTACTCACCCCAAGATCTTTTTCCTTGAGTGAGGTTTGTAGTCTCTGACCCCCTAGACTTTTACTCCGTCTGCGGCCTTCTTTGCCCTTCCCCAATCTCATGGACTTTGCACTTGGTGGGATTGAACTCCAGGAGCCAATTGCTGGACCAGGTCTGCAGCCTGTCCAGATCCCTTTGTAGTTCTGCCTGGTCTTCGATCGAGTGTATTCTTCTCATCAACTTCACGTCATCTGCAAACAGGGCACCTCAGAGTCTATTCCTTCCGTCATGTCGTTCACAAATACCAGAAACAGCACTGGTCCTAGGATGACCCCTGCGGGACCCCGCTGGTCACAGGTGCCCACTCTGACACCTCGCCACGTACCATGACTCGCTGCTGTCTTCCTGACAAGTTTTCCCTGATCCATTGTAGTGCCTTCCCTGTTATCCTGCTTGGTCCTCCACTTTTTGCACCAATCTCTTGTGTGGACTGTGTTTAAACGCCTTCTTGCAGTCCAAGAAAATGCAATCCACCCACCCCTCTCTCTCTTGTCTTACTGCTGTCACCATGTCATAGAACTCCAGTAGGTTTTTGACACAGGATTTCCCGTCCCTGAAACCATGCTGGCTGCTGTTGATGAGATCATTCCTTTCTAGGTGTTCCACCACTCTTCTCCTGATAATCTTCTCCATGATTTTGCAAAATATACATGTCAGTGACACTGGTCTGTAGTTTAATGCTTCATGTCTGTCTCCTTTTTTAAAGATTGGGACTACATTTGCTGTCTTCCATGCCTCAGGCAATCTCCCTGTTTCGATAGATGTATTGAATATTGTTGTTAGGGGTACACATAGCGCCTCTGCTCCCTCTCTCAATACCCATGGGGAGATGTTATCTGGCCCCATTGCCTTTGAGGTATCTAGCTCACTCAGAAGCCTCTTCACTTCTTCCCGGTTGTGTGCACTGTGTCCAGCACTTGGTGGTGTGCCCCACCTTTCCGTCTTTTGGAGTCCCTTCTGTCTCCTCTGTGAACACTTCTTTGAATCTCTTGTTGAGTTCTTCACATACTTCACTGTCATTTCCTGTTGTCTTCTCTCCTTCCTTCCCTTTTCCTGATTACCTGGTCTTGACTGTTGTTTTCCTCCTGATGTGGCTGTACAAAAAGTTTCGGGTCAGATTTGGCTTTCGCTGCTTTTGTCATTTTCATATTGTCTTTGGGCCCTCCCTTCTTATCTGTGCATATCGTTTCTGGCTTCGATGTTCTCCTTTTCCCTGGGTCCCTTTTCCTTCTATATTTCTTTCCCTTCCCCAGCACACTTGGTTTTTTC
>NW_026466107.1:0-12939 GCF_026875155.1 Cherax quadricarinatus
AAATTTTAGAGTATATATACATAAAACAGGGTACCTCGTAAGACGTAATATACAGCCGCGACAGTAAAGGGATAAAGAAGGAGTAGCAATAATGTTGAAGGATAAGCTATGGCGAAAAGAGGGACTACAAATGTATTAATTCAAGGATTATGTGGAGTAAAATAAAGATTGGATGTGAAAAGTGGGTTATAGTGTGTATGCACCTGGAGAAGAGAGAAGTGTAGAGGAGAGAGAGAGAGATTTTGGGAAATGTTGAGGGAATGCATGGGGAGTTTTGAATCAAGTGTGAGAGTAATGGTGGTTGGGGATTTCAATGCTACAGTGGGTAAAAATGTTATGGAGGGAGTAGTAGGTAAATTTGGGGTGCCAGGGGTAAATGTAAATGGGGAGCCTTTAATTAAGCTAGGTGCAGAAAGAGATTTGGTAATAAGTAATACATATTTTATGAAAAAGAGGATAAATAAATATACAAGGTATGATGCAGCACGTAATGAAAGTAGTTTGTTAGATTATGTATTGATGGATAAAAGGTTGATGGGTAGGCTCCAGGATGTACATGTTTATAGAGGGGCAACTGATATATCTGATCATTATTTAGTTGTAGCTACAGTTAGAGTTAGAGGTAGATGGGAAAAGAGGAAAGTGGCAACAGCAAGTCAGAGGGAGGTGAAAGTGTATAAACTAAGAGAGGAGGAAGTTCGGGTGAGATATAAGCGACTATTGGCAGAAAGGTTGGCTAGTGCAAAGATGAGTAGTGTGGGGGTTGAAGAGGGTTGGAATAGTTTTAAAAATGCAGTATTAGAATGTAGGGCATGAGTTTGTGGTTATAGAAGGGTGGGAGCAGGAGGAAAGAGGAGTGATTGGTGGAATGATAAAGTAAAGAGTGTGATAAATGAGAAAAAGGTAGCTTATGAGAGGTTTTTACAAAGCAGAAGTGTTATAAGAAGAGCAGAGTACAGTGGTCCCTCGTTTTTCGTAATTAATCCGTTCCTGGAGCCATTAACTATAAATTAAATTTACGATTTACGAATCAATTTTCCCCATAAGAAATAATGTAAATACAATTAATCCGTTCCTGACACCCAGAAGTATTAAAACAAAAAAATTTTTTACATGAAATATAGATGTAGTACATAAGCAATACAATGGGACGTGATGAATGAAACATTAACAGCATAACACTTACCTTTCTTGGAGATTCTTCTTAGTGTATAGGAGACTGGAGACGGAGAGAGAGTGGATTGTTTATAGTTTTGATGTTGAATCCCCTTCCAGCAACACCTCAGGTACCAATTGCTTTTCTGGGGTTGCTTGTCTTCTCCGTTTCTTAATGCTACTAGGACCACCTTCAGAGTCAATGGAGTTCTGTATCGTAAAATAACTGTGGAGAGAGCTCTGTTTCTGGCATCTCTTTAACACTTCCCTAAAATGGCCCAAGACTTTGTCACTGTACATGTTGCCAATATGGCTTGCAACAACCTTTTTTAGGGTGACTTTCCCATAAAGCTTTCCATTTTACCCTACATTAAAAATCTCTTCAATTTCGAAAAAGGGCACCTTCTTCCATCCTCTTCTTCCCCCTTTTGGGCAGAAAGTTTCTGAGCGCCGTGTTCTCTTCCGCTAAGCTCTTGAGCCCTCAGGGTGACCTTTTTGTTGTGGTCTTCCCCCAAATTTTTTTTTCCACATCCCCAAAACTCACATCC
The DNA here is from genome assembly GCF_026875155.1 of Cherax quadricarinatus. Lineage (NCBI taxonomy): Eukaryota > Metazoa > Arthropoda > Malacostraca > Decapoda > Parastacidae > Cherax > Cherax quadricarinatus. The sequence goes on from NW_026466107.1 coordinate 1,704, forward strand.
AACCCCATGGAACTCCCCAGTGCCCAATTGATTTTAAAATAGACAAAGGACATTAGGGCAGTCCCAAACCCTTCAAATCCCCTTGTCCAAAATTTTGGCCCACAATTTTCCTCCGGGCGAGTTCAAAGCCTGTAGTCACTCCCTCCCAAGCCATACCAAAAAGGGGTTTAGGCAATAGGGTCCCGAAGTTTTTCTCTCTAAAATTTTTTAGGCAAGTGGTGTCAGGGCCAATCAAGCCCTGTGAAACTTGCTTTTGAGCAGAGTTTTTTAATTTTTGCAATGCCCTGCGGCCGGGGCGGGGAGGAAGGATGGTTTTGGGGGGCAAAACTTTACTCGATGAACCCAAACTCCTAAAAAATTGGGTCACCAATTTTGGGGGATGAGCGGGTAAATGCCATTACAACGGGCACTTGAGATCCAATTTCTTTTCCAGGAGATACCCCTTTCACAAAAGGGGCCAAACATTTTCATTAACCCTTTGGGGTTTTTTCGCGACCAGTACGCTTCGCGTAGGGGTTTTTGACGTACTATACCAAAAAATTCTAGGGGCCCTCAAATCTCGCGCAAAAAGGGCGGGTGGGCCTAGTGTGAAGAATGGGTCGCGGGGGTCGGTGTGCGCGGTAGAAAAAAAATCTGGGACCCAGTGTGCATGTGGAATGCCCTCTTGAAACAATGTCCACCATGCCTCGCGGTAAGAACTCCTCATTTCCTGGGCGAATGGGACATTTTTTGTTCCCCAGTGACAGTTTCTAATAGTGAGGGAATGCCAGTGAAGATGATTTCGGGGTTTTAGTGGGGTTTTTTGACCGAAACTAATGACCATAATATCGTTAATAGTGAAAAAAACCCCCAATCCCCTCAGCCTTCCCCCTCTGGCTGGGCCCTCGTGTTCCTTCTTTTTGTTCCAGAACCCAAGAAAAATTTCAATTTTCCCAAACCCAACCAGATGAGAGCAGGGTGATAAAATTGATATGAAATGAACAACAAGCCTTCAAACTATTCCGAATGATGTGAAGTGAAATATTCCCCAGGAAGCGTCATTTATATCGCAATAAAATCGCTCTGGAAGTGTCCATACTATTCCAAGGGAAGGGATGTATCTCGGAGAATCCCGTGGCTGACAACAGGAACAACATGAAAATGACAAGATAAATAAGATAAATTTTGTTCGATTTTTAACCCCAGGTTAGCCACCCGGAAAACCCCAAGAAATCAGTGCGCATCGAGGACTGTCTAACTTATTTCCATGGGGCCCTTAATCTTGTCCCCCAGATGCGACCCACACCACGACTAACCCCCGGTACCTATTTGCTGCTAGGTGAACGGACAATGGGTTAAAGGAAACGTGTCAAATTTCCACCCCCCGGGGAATCAAACCCCGGGGCCCTCCGTGTTGAAGGGGGAGCTTTAGCCCCAGACCAGGGGGCCACCTGCAATTGGGAGGAAAATTGCGTGGTGGTAGGGGTGCCGGCGTGAGCACCACAGTGGCCATGCTGCCACCCACCGCCACCCACGCCGCTGCCTCAGCTGTCTAAAACAAAGGCCCCCACCCCCACTCCCCCCCACAACCAGCCTCCAAAACCACAACCTCCACAATCACAACCTCCACAACCACAACCACCTGTCTTTGCCAGTACCCCCCCAAAACCCCACCTGGGATTGGGAGGGAAACTGTCAATTTTGTTCCAAAACCCCCCCCAGTTTGATGGCAGCCAAAATGGAAAACGGCCCTCTGTGCATTTTGAACAATGCCACTGAACGGAATTTTCGAGTTATTTTTTGACGAACCCCTGAGAAAATATTTCTGAAAGCAACACATACTACAGTAAAAACCATGGGAAACACTTTCTTTCACCCAAAAAACACTCTACACCAATGGAAGGAGGGAACGGGCGAGATGACTTTTTTTTGCCACAATAATGCTTATCCACATTGTATAACCAAAGTGAAATCTAAAGGTCAAAAAAACCCCCTGATTTCAACACCAGGTTTCAGTGATAATGCCAGTGAATCGATTTTTTGCAAGTTCTAGCTTTACTTTTAGATAAAACCGGCCCAAAACGACATGTTATATAAATTTGGAAGGTTTGTGTATCTGAAAAAGAAATTTAGTACCATTTTATCCCTTCAGGAAGCTTGAATTTACGAGTCTTTTATTCGTTCAAAGGAAAGACCTCTTTCAAGCGTACATACAAGCAAGGGAAACGCTTTGGGATAAAGTTTTTGTGCTTTGTGATTGTTTTCAGTGGCTGGTATTTGGGTATTATTTTGTACACTGGAATTAAAAAATTGCAAAAACCAGAAGTTATTTGGGGATCTCAGGTGAGGGGGTTCGAACAATGATAGAACCCTACCTTTTTAAGGGGGGAATATTATACACAATAAATGGTAACAACCCCTCACTCAGTGATTTTTTCGAGTGAACATGACAATTGGTGGGACAGTGGCGGGGAAATCGAAACTATGCCCGTTTGACCGGCACTCGAAGGGGAGGTGCAGGCGTTTGCTGCCCTAACACATGGCTTTTTGGGGGCATACAAACAGATTCACACGGGGGTCATCAATTCACCCAATGAAATGGAACAGTGCAGGGAGCATAGAGAGAAAATGAACCCATTTTAAAACCTGCAGCTTGATTGATTACAAAACCTTCAACATGCGTTCATGGACAAATGTGACAGCAGATTGGGGTTTTCTGATTGGTTTGCAAGAGTTATAATGGAAAATCAAAATGTTTTTTTTTCCCTCTTTTTGGACATTTTTCCCTGCTCAATCTATAAAATTATAAGATGGCACCAAAACAAACCACATAGGCAAATTCTTTTTCATCAGACAAATATATTTAATACCAAGGAACAGCACCTGCAATTGACCGCCTACCAAATTATCAACACTACCTGCCGCGAAGCATGGGATCACTTCCGGTAAACGCCCTGCTACTGCTTTAAGAAAAACTCAAAGAGGGGTTACTCTGTCACAAAAACAAAAAAAAACCACAACAACACAGAACACTCGTTTAAAGGTGGGAGTGAAAAAACCCCCGTGCTGACACCATGTTTTAAAGAGTTCCAAGGGTTCAAATTCTAGAAAAATTCCCTTTTACGTAATGTGTATATAAAATATAAAAAATAGTAATAAACAACATTTCATATTGTTTTTTTGTGTAAAAATTTTCTAAACAAAAAATGACAACAGGGTTTTTGCCCTTATTTGTATATGAAAAAGAAATAACTTACAAATTACTGACATGTTTTGGCCCCAAGGGAAAAGTTACCAAAAAGAAAATTGAAAAATAATTGAAAATATACATAAAAAAGTAAAAAAAAAAACTACCGGGGGATGGCATCGGGGATGTTACCCTATTTGTTCAATTTTGGCAAATTTCACACCTCCATATCTCGTAATATTTACTTAAAAAAATTTTTTTTTTAGCCTATAATTTTAAAAAAAATACTCTATTTTTTCATAAAAAAAATAATTTTTTTTTTTTTTTTAAATTTTGGCCGACCCTGAAACGAGTTTCGGAGAGGGCCGTCGACCCTAAAAGGGTTTAACCACTCGACAAAAATTTTCCCCCTCCCCATGCCTTCTATTAGTTTTCCAAAACACCCCAAAATTTTATTTTCATAACATTTTTTTTTCCTGAACACCTGGGGGTTTTCCAATGTACCTTTAAAAGGCTTCACTTTGAAACCCCCACTAGCATTAGCACAGAAAAAACCCTGCACATAAAAGAAGGGGTTTACGACAACGTTTCGGTCTGACTTGGACCATTGACAAAACCATTGACTTTGTGAATGTCCAAGGGGACCAAAACGTCACGCAAGTTCTCTTTTATTGCGGTTTATTTGTTATCGTTCCAGTCAGGGTATTGTGCCTTTTTTTGTTTTAGAACAAAAAATTAGCGTCAGCCTTCTTCAAAGCGGGGTTTGGCATTGTTTTCTCTATTAAGAAGGTCCTTTTTGGCATTTACTTCCAAAAAGGCCTGTTTAAACCAAAATTTAAACATTTTTGGGGGTTTCAGCCCTTTCAGCTCATGTACTCATGGAATCATGCACATATTTTTTTAGGCCGCCTTGGGGTCCGAAAATGGCACCTCACCATGCGTTACCACACTGGGGTATGCCAGAGGTTCTTAAATCTCAAAACCCGCTTTTTTTCGGCCTTAAATTCCTCACATCACCACTAATTGCAGGCAATTTTTTTACGAAATCTTTATGCAACTGCCTAGCCTTTTCACAAAAATCAAAATCATAAGGGGATCCCTGCTAATTTTTCCATTTATCCACAAAAATAATAACTTTTCAAAAACCCCTTTCCCTACTGGTGATCTCATTTTTTTCAGCATAGTTACTCCCTTTGCAACAACAGCATTCTTGATTTCCTTTTTCTTGGTCACTACGGAACATAAGGTTGTGTAGGGTTTCTTATACATCCTGGACAGTTCGGCCACACTTGTACCACTTTCATAATGCTCAATGATGGTTTTCTTAAATTCAATCGTATTTCTCACCTTCTTTACCACAGGCTTGGCACTAGGAGCTTTATTTGGAGTCATGGTAGCTTATTTAGTACTTGCAAGCACTAAAATAAATCGAATATTATGAAATATTTCGCTGGAGCACGTGAGGGGACCTTAGCTCACTGGTAAATAATGCCAGACTGGCTGCCGCGATGGCTCACGCCATGGGTATGCATCCGGGACGAATTACGACTCGCGAGTCAACTTATGAAAAGCGAGTCCATGTTTACACGATAATAACCCTATGATTGGCAAAATTTACGATTGCCAGGAACTACGAAAAGCGAGGGACCACTGTATATGGAGAGTAAAAGAAAGGTGAAGAGAGTGGTGAGAGAGTGCAAAAGGAGAGCAGATGATTGAGTGGGAGAGGCACTGTCAAGAAATTTTAATGAAAATAAGAAAAAATTTTGGAGTGAGTTAAACAAGTTAAGAAAGCCTAGGGAAAGTATGGATTTGTCAGTTAAAAACAGAGTAGGGGAGTTAGTAGATGGGGAGAGGGAGGTATTAGGTAGATGGCGAGAATATTTTGAGGAACTTTTAATGTTGAGGAAGAAAGGGAGGCGGTAATTTCATGCAGTGGCCAGGGAGGTATACCATCTTTTAGGAGTGAAGAAGAGCAGAATGTAAGTGTGGGGGAGGTACGTGAGGCATTACATAGAATGAAAGAGGGTAAAGCAGCTGGAACTGATATGATCATGACAGAAATGTTAAAAGCAGGGGGGGATATAGTGTTGGAGTGGTTGGTACTTTTGTTTAATAAATGCATGAAAGAGGGGAAGGTACCTAGGGATTGGCAGAGAGCATGCATAGTCCCTTTCTATAAAGGGAAAGGGGACAAAAGAGATTGTAAAAATTATAGAGGAATAAGTTTACTGAGTATACCAGGAAAAGTGTGTGGTAGGGTTATTATTGAAAGAATTAGAAGTAAAACAGAATGTAGGATTGCGAATGAGCAAGGAGGTTTCAGAGTGGGTAGGGGATGTGTAGATCAAGTGTTTATATTGAAGCATATATGTGAACAGTATTTAGATAAAGGTAGGGAAGTTTTTGTTGCATTTTTGGATTTAGAAGAGCCATATTATAGAGTGGATAGAGGAGCAATGTGGCAGATGTTGCAAGTATATGGAATAGGTGGTAAGTTACTAAATGCTGTTAAGAGCTTATATGAGGATAGTGAGGCTCAGGTTAGGGTGTGTAGAAGAGAGGGAGAATACTTCCCGGTAAAAGTAGGTCTTAGACAGGGATGCGTATTGTCACCATGGTTGTTTAATATATTTACAGATGTGGTAGTAAAAGAAGTAAAAGCTAGGGTGTTCGGGAGAGGGGTGGGTTTAAATTAAGGGGAATCAAATTCAAAATGGGAATTGACACAGTTACTTTTTGCTGACGATACTGTGCTTATGGGAGATTCTAAAGAAAAACTGCAAAGGTTAGTGGATCAGTTTGAGAATATATGTAAAGGTAGAAAGTTAAAAGTGAACATAGAAAAGAGTAAGGTGATGAAGGTATCAAATGATTTAGATAAAGAAAAGTTGGATATCAAATTGGGGAGGAGTATGGAAGAAGTGAATGTTTTCAGATACAGTGGTCCCCCGCATACCGATTTTAATCTGTGCAAGAGGGCTCATTGGTATGCGAAATAATTGGTATGCGAATGAATTTTCCCCATAAGAAATAATGGAAATCAAATTAATCCGTGCAAGACACCCAAAAGTATGAAAAAAAAAATTTTACCACATGAAATATACATTTTCCTACACACAAAGAGAAGGATACATGCACAATAGTAGAGTAGTACATGCACAGTATATATTGTGCATGTACTAGTCTACTAAATGAAGAATAAATGACACTTACCTTTATTGAAGATGCAGCAATGACTGATGAGACATTGTGTCCGGGAGTGCCTTTTCCTCCTGAGTAACTGTAGGTCCTGTTTGGTATTTTCTTCCAGAACATGCCTTATCACACTGTGTAATGTCACTACGATTCTTAAATCTCTCAAACCAACCTTTGCTGGCTTTAAATTCACCAAATTTGACCAGTTCCAGGCATTTTCCCGTTCACCGGGGGTTTTGTCACTGGTGGGTTGAAACCCCCCGGGGAAAACAAGATTAAGGCCCCCAATGGAAAAAGTTAACAGTTTTCGATGAAAACTGCCTTTTTTGGGTTATCCTGGTGGAAAACCTCGGGGTTAATTGTTTCTTGGTAAAATTCTCAATAACCACCCCAACAACATGCTACAACAGACAACATGCACAGCACACAAACATGCTACAGCAGCAGCAGACATGCAAACAGCAGCAGCGACGATGTACAGCAGCAGCGACTGCCCCCAGCAGCAGCAGCTGACAGTGCTACAGCAGCAGAGACATGCTACAGCACAGCAGCATCACAGCAGCCACAGCACACTGTACCACCAATAGTAGCGTGGTTGACTGGGGTTTATTATCAACCGGGCCCCTGGGAGAAACCACCCACTTTCATATTTATCAATGATTTTTTTCTCACTCTATTGTAATTCCACCATTATTGCTGAGGGTTGGCACAGAAGCTTTTTTGGGGCCCCAGGGTCACTTATTTTCCAATAAAATCCCCAAAAAACACTGTAAAAATACAAAATGTTACATTGTATGCTTGAGCTACCGGGGAGGCGGGCGGTAAACAATGCCACCGGCGGAACATGTGGCGGGCAAAGGGCGCACTTTGGACTGTCTCGGACAACGCGGTGGGGCGGGTTTTTGAGGGGTATGCGGGGCACAATTTTTGCGATTAAAGTAGCGGTATGGGGAATAAACGTATTGATGCCAACGGAAGGGGGGGCCACTGTACTTGGGAGTTGCCCTGTCGGGGGATAGATTTATGAAGGTTGGGGTTAATCTAGAATTGAGAGGGAAAAAAGGTGAGTGGAGCGCGAGGTATTGGGGAGAAAAAAAACTTACTAGGAGCAAAGAAGGGAAGTATGAAAGTAAGTATACCAAACCTTTGGATGTAAAGTTTGGGGTGGAAATGAAGCAGTGGGGAGCAGTAGGGGCAGTGGAGATTTTCCTTCAAAGGGGCAATGTGCTTTCAACAAGCACAGAAGAACCAGTGACTGTTACAGAAGGAAAAAAAAAGGGTCAAAAATAATTTTTTTACAATTTCAATACAATCTTAACTGTTTAAAGATGAAAAGGTTAACACACAACAAGGTCAAATTTACAACAGAAACTGCAAATAATGATGCTTTAATCACCGCAAATTAAAGGGGAAAAAGAAGGCAAAACCAGGAAAAATATGAAAGGTATTATGAAAGAGGCAAAATTGTTCCCAAAATCAATAATACAACACGGTTTTCCCCCAAAATTCTTTTTTTTTTTTTAATAAAAATCTGAAAAAACACTTCAATATTTTTCCTGTTTTATGGAACTATGACTTTTTTTTTTATAAACTTATATATTTTCATCCTTATCTTTTTTTTCTTGAAAAACATCTTTCACACTGGGAACCATTCAGCTTTTAATTTTTTCTAACTTGCCCCTAGTTTTTTTCAAGTGCAACAAAACCATTGCTGCACTCAAATTTTTCTGATTTGGGTTTTGTAAACAGTTTTTTTTTCAAAACGCAACACCTTGGGGGCCCTTTTTGGATACTTTTTTCCCCCTTATAAGCACCCTGCTTGATAATCAAGTACCAATCATGTGGCAACGACCATTACTGATAGCAGCCCCGACAGATTGATCAATCAGCTAATCACATGGGAGCACCCATACCTAAAAACTGCAAACATGTCAAGAGGTTCGTTGTTCAAACCATTTTGGTTCGGGGGAAATGTGACAATCTAATAAATGTTGGCGCCAAGACCTCTAAGAGAGAATGAGTGAAAAAAAAACCCATGAGCAGTAGTTCTGTAGTAAAAATGCATTGCTAATGAGAAGTCAGAGGGGCAATGGGCCAAAATAGTTTTAACTAACAAAGGCAAAAAGTAATTTAAATAACAAAGCATTCCCGTTATGTAAAAAAATTTTCTGAACACAAAACAATTGAACTTTAAATGGATGGGGTACAGCAGCACAAAGACCACACAGGGTTTTTACTCCTGTCAGCTAAAAGCAGGGAAAATAGGCTCAGTGGGAAAGGGCCCCAAAAAGACACTGAAGATTGGAAAAACACCCCCTGGCTAGAAATCAAAATTTTTTGCTGCAACATGCAGAAGGAAAGGGCAGCATTTGGGATACACATTTGGAGTTGGTGGTAAATGAGAGTTTAGAAGCATGAATTTCCAGCCGCCAAATCCACAATAACTGCACAATGCTGTTATGTCAACATAGACAAGAATCAAAGGCATGTTTCCAGCACCCTGCTGAATCCATGCAATGAAGAATTCTGGGGGGGGAAAAGTGGGCCTTACCCAGTACTAGAAGGGTGTACTTAACAGTGGCCACTGAATGTATGTGCACATTTATGTACACCTGGAGATGACTGAAGAGGGTTTTGGGGGTCAACACCCCCATAGCCCAGTTTGAGAGAATGGTGTGTAGGAAATAAATCTTTGGTTTGATATGTTACTGAAGTACAAGTAAAGTAATATCTAGGAAAGGATTCATTGTTGGAGCTGGTAAGTGCAGTGCATGAACTCTCTAAAGGCAGATGGTGATGGTGTACCTAGCAGATTAGAATTCCACCAGTTCCTGCAAATCTGAAAAAGCAGCTAAAGAAAGCGAGTTTTTAGAAGTCTTCAGAGAAAGCTAAGAAAATTAAACCTGTCTCATCCATTTCAGCTCAACCACAATTGGACATTAAGAAAGAGGTCCTGAGGGAGCATTTAGAGATGATAGTTTCTCTCCTTCCCTTGCACAGTCTACATCATCACTGAGCAACAAGATTCAACCAAGTGATTCTTATTGTCCTACGATAAGACACGTTTGTGCAGGAAGTGAATCTACATAAAAATAGTCCAACTAAAAAACTATTAAAAAAAATTTTACTTGTGTAAAGCCTTCAGAGTTCCGGGAGTCCACAAAAAAGATCCATCATAAAGCTTGTTTAGCACTTCCCATGGAGCACGCCCAAGGAACACCTACATCTAAAAATTAAAGTGAAACAAATGATAAAAATTTTGCACATTGAAATCTGAAAAATTTCTACGTTCACAGCCGAATACAGTAAGCCTAGTTTGATAAACCACAGAACGGGGGGTTTTTGAATCCTTGGGACGAGTTATGAGCTAAACCCCCCACCTTTTTCCCGGGTTTGTTTAAATTGTGGTTTACAATTTTGTGAGACTCGTTTTAAATGTTAATAGGGGAACGGGGCCAAAAAAAGGCACTTGTGGGAATAGAGACAAAATTTCTAAAATACGGGGAACCTTTGGTTGGAGAACCTCGTTGCCCGAAACCTGGTTGCGAAAACCTGGGTTGTCGAGAACCTCGGTTCGAACACTAGAGTCAAAAAAATTGGTTTTCGAAAAAGGGAATTCGGTTCTTTTTTTCATACGTTTTCTTGGGTTGTCAGCCGCCCATGCTGGATCCGTAATCACCAAGTCTACAGAGGGGTTTCATCTTAGTGACAAACCGGTGCAGTAAACATCTCTTGAACTCTTGCTTTTAATCTTAAAAAGGGAAAGAAACCAAAAGTATAACTTTGATGGAAACTTACAGAATTAGCTATAGCGAAGTTTTGCAGTCTCAGCAACATTACGCATCGGCAATTTCACCCACTTTGAGCCCTATTTTGGGCCAATTCCCTTGTTCCCTCAATCCAAAACCCTACTATTTTTCTAGAACTCCTTTTATTCTAGAATGGTACAAAAAACTCCCATTTACTTTTTTTCAAACTACCCAATAAAGTGATCAAATTAAAAAATTTGGCCAATTTCACACAAATTCAAGAAAGGGCCCAATTTCAAAAAAGGGTCCTCATAAACAATGTAGACATTCCTGACACTAAATTAGCATTTTATCTTTCATTAGTCAAGTCTCAAGCCCCCGTTTTAAAATCTTGGTTTTCATTTTGAATTTCTATGACCAAAAAAAAAAAAGATCACTGTTATTCAAATTAATGCATAATTTTAAAAATTTTATAAATAATATCAGCACTTTGGAATGCATATTAACCCCCCATTGATGTGATTGGACACGGGACAAGATTTGTTTATACGTGAAAAATTAGCAATAATCAAAAATTTTTTTGCTATTTGGCTCAATTTCAAGCTCTTTTTGTCTTTAAAAACAATGAATATCATCTATATTTTTGCAATAATCTTTCATTCTATCAAATGGGAAACCCAAAAAAATGGAATACAACCATAAAACCATTAAAAATACACCGCAAATTCGGTTATAAAACCCAAAAACAGGTCAAGTTTTTTTTCATTATGCACTGCGGCTGCAGGGTTTTTTTTTTATAAGCCACACAACCATGCAGACCCCTTCTCTCACAGTAGGGCCACCAGTTTCCCCCTCAAATTTTTGCCACTAGAATTTTGCATTAGCTCCCGTTGACAGGTAAAGGCAGTTAAAAATTTTTATTCTGAAAGTATTTCAGTTAAATTTCATTTACTGCACATAATTCAATTAGATTTTTTATTTTTTTCAAATTTTTTCAGTTTTTTATTACGCATAATTTTATACATTGTTTTTTAAGTAGTTAGTACCAGTATTATTAATAATTAAAATACCGACATTTTTGGGCTGGAATAGATTAATTCTCTTTATTTTTATGGGAAAAATT
>NW_026466108.1:0-14660 GCF_026875155.1 Cherax quadricarinatus
TCTTGTGCTCCGGTTTCGGGTTTTTTTTTCGGTCCTTTAGTGCTAGAATTTTAATTTTTGTGTCATAATCCTATAGAAAACCCCCTCTAGCGCGGGAAACCCCAATCTTGGGCGGAAAACATTATATACTGAGTCAAAAAAGGAGAATTAGTGTGCATTACCTAGCAGAGTTTACTGCAGAGGGGAATCATAGGCCTTTTTTCCGTGTGAAAAAAATAATAATAATTGAACTTTGTGTCAGAGGAAAAGAAAGTCTCCTGAAAGCATTGAGTATACATAGTGTATAGTGTATACTACAGTGGCTCCCTAGTATATTGATGATAAAGGCTAAAGTGTCATTTGAAATCAGGTGAATTTGTAATGAAGTGATAAGCCTATAGAGGCAAGTGCCGAAGCGCCAGAAACTTACCACAGGTCAGCTGTTTTTAATAATCTTCTGGCCTGTAGTGTATCGCATATAATCTAGTGATACCAGTGAATAGCAGAATACAGTGTTGTAGTAGCAACTAACTAGTATTATAATGGTACTTAGTGGAGTGGAGTGACTTTCATTAGTTTCTTTTTCTTGAAATACGAGACGTTACTGTGAATTTCATATAACCTGTAGTTACCAGCGGTCGCAATTACACAACGAGAAGCAATTATTACTACAGAAAAAGCGTCCTTCCTCCAAAATTTGCACCAGTCAACTATAGTGATAATATAGCATTTATTGTGGTGGAGACGGAAAAAACAAAAATAGAAAAGCCAGATACAGCGATTGATAAACAAAGAGGTCGACTGTACGTCATTGTAGGAGCTGCCAGATATCACGGCTCTTCAACACGCAAGTTATACTTTTGTATCAGTCAAATCACATATTACTGGGTAGATAATTTCCAGTAGATCCTTCATGTGTTAGCTCAAATCACCGACCAGTATGTTTTAAATAAGTGACCCACTGATCAGAGCAGATCGACTGGTCCGAACCCTTGACTGGTCTGAACCCTTGACTGGTCCGAACCTTGACTGGTCCGAACCCGGGACTGGTTTCAAACAGTTTCGTTGGACAATAAAACAGACTGGGAAACGGATGGGTTTGTAGGTGCCCTTATAAACACAAACATTAAAAATCAGGAACGTGACGGTAGCTGTCCAATATACAAAAAGAGTTAGAAACAGAAATACAAATAGCTAGAGCCTTCATTTAAGGTTATTAATATAATATTCAAGAGGTTGCTAGTAGAATTGCAGTAAATCAACCATTCAAATCATTTGAAGCTGTGTGTAGTCTGTGGTCAGTCAAACAAACGGGCTTCCACATGGATAAATTGTCATTTTTGTGGAAATTGGTTTTCACGTCCTTGTGCAGATATCCCAGAACTAGCTACAAGCAGTATTAAAACAGAGAAGTGGTTTTTGGGATATGCCCAACTGAGGAAAATCTGTGGACTCTAAAATCACAAGGGTATTAAAAGAGGGTTAACATCAACGCTGCTTTCATAGAATCCTGGAAGCTTTTCTACAACGTTGGGAACATAAAAAGTCTGGGCTGAATGGTTACTGCCCTTGATACTGCGCCCATTAGTCCACAAACTGTAAGGCTGAGCGTGATGTCCTGGTAGTCGTTAAATGTGGGGCTGATAGTGCTGTCCTGGGGAGACAAGTAATGGTGAGGCTGGAGGTGCGTCCTGAGGAGACAGTAATGGTGAGCTGTGAGGTGCTGTACTGGGAGACAGTAATGGTGAAGTGGACGGTGCTGTATGGAGACTGTAATGGTTGAAACTGGAGGTGCTCTGTTCCTGGGAGACAGTAATGTGAAGGTGGAGGTGCTTCCTGGGAGCCAGTAATGGTGAGAGCCTGGAGTGCTGTTCCTCTGGGAGACCAGTAATGGTGTTGTGGAGGTGCTGTCCTGGAGACAGAAATGGTTGAAGCTGGAGATACTGTCCTGGGAGCGTAATGGTGAAAGGCTCGGCGTTTTTGTCCAGGTAATCGGGAATTATACCAGGAACGGAATACATATAAATGACCTCATAGAGGCAGGGGAGCCATAGTAGGAAAACAAGTGTAGCAAAAGATAAGATAAAAACCATATTGCAAACTGAAATAACTGCAGGAAACTAGCAAACAAGAGGACTCCAATGGGCATTAGTGAGGATAAATTACAAAAACAACTGGTGGGAGCTCCATTGTTGGTGCAGGGAGGATAGGAATAAGACAGGGGGGAAACATGCACCAACAGGATACAGTCACAGAAACCCAAGGCAAACGAAACCAAGCCTGTGCACATTACTATGCACTTGGTATCTGCTGGAGGGGAAAATCTGGAAAAACAAGGATGGGACATGCAACTATGACCACCCTAGAAAATTGACATGCCCAATATGACAACAGGGAAAATGCAAATCCCTTCCTGTAAGCTTTTTCACCTGAAATGGTACCTCTCGTACAGGAAATAGACTGTTGCGATAACTTTAAGATTGCCAGGCATACCATCAAAAGGGGGACAAAAAGATACAAAAACATCCAGGCCATTGGGGGAGAAAACCTGGGTAGCCACAGCCACTCAAGAGGGGAGAGGTTTTTTGTGCCAGGAGGATAAAAAAACTGGAAGGAAATGGCGAAATGTTTACACCAAATCAGTCATTCCTGGAGTGGAACACAGTCGATGGCCTCCTTCCCTCCAAACCAGACAGGTCAGATACTAATGCGGAAAAAAAAATCCCCCCCGTACCAACATACCACCAGCCGATAACATTCTTCTTTGCAAATATCAGGGTCGAAAGCAGCAAACAAACAACAATATACCTTTCATACCGTGGAACTGCTTGCAGAGGCAAAGGCATTGTTCCGGCTTTCCTGAGACCCACATAAAGGATCACTTGGACAACCGAAATATGGATCCCAGGTTACAACCTATCAATGTGACAGAGTGAACAGGCAAAAGGGGGTGGTTGGCCTGTACATTGCAGAGTCACTTGTTTTGCACAGAAGGAAACGGCTTATGCCTCAAATGACGTAGTTAGTGGAAGTTTTAGCAGTAAAGGTCGAGAGAACCAAAGCCTAGTCAATTGTGGTAGTCTACAAGCCTCGGATGCAACATCCAGCCATTCCAGGAAAACAGCTGTTAAAAATTGACACTGTCTGGAAAATCTTCTAGCTCCTGCACCCCCCACATCTTGCTCCTGGGGGATATTTCAACTTAAGGCACTAAAATGGAGGAAATATAGCAAATAATATTGTTGCTCAGTAATAACACCAGGAGGCAGGCTCTGATGAAAACCCACACTCACACGAGCTTTTAATCCTCTGCACAAAATTCAATTTAAACCAGCAAATAATAGAGCCTATAGACTGGAGAATACACTAGACCTCATCGCTTCACTTACAATGATATCTGATAAGAAATGTCACATTCAAAAACATACCAGTTCCAAACATAATTGAGGGTTCAGACATGTATGCCGTGGAGCCCCACAGACCGACAAAATGAGACTAGTCACGAGGGAGCATTCACCAAATTCAACTCAATAACCCAATAACATAGTGGGGACCAAGTAAACCAAGTCCTAACCGATGGTAAGCTGGGAAGTATACTAAGCAAACACAGACCCTAATTATGCCTAGAACAGATTAACTCGGGTGGATCCGTTGTATGCACAAGGATTATTCCTCTAAGAAAAAGGAGGAGTAGATGTAAATAGAAAGAGACAGGCGCTCCCTTTACAGGTCGACGGAAAAAATAGAATACAGAGCGGCTAAAAGAGGTCAATATATCTGAAATGCGCAGGGAGACACTGGTCAGAGAAATAGCAAGCATCGAAAAACTTAAGCTAAATGAATCCTTTAGGAGTCAGGGAATCGCGGGGAAGCAACTAAAAGCCATAAATGAAAGCGAAAGAAACCCAAAGTTTTCTTTCTATGCCAAATCAAAAGCGAGAAACAAAAACACCGTCCAGTATTGGGCCCCTACTTAAAACAAGATGGGTCCGACAAGATGACAACAAGGAACTGAGTGAGCTACTCAACGTCCCAATATTGATCAGTTTTTAAGCAGCGCTAACAGACTGAGAGTCGAAGATCAAAATGAATTTTTTATGAGAGAGCCACACAAATTTGATTAAAAAGCCTATCCGATGTTATTCCTGACGCCCAAATGACTTCGAACGGCGATAAAGAACATGCCATGCACTCTGCCCCAGGGACCAGCTCATCTGGAATCTGTGTTCATCAAGAACTGCAAGAATGCCCTTTCACAAGCCTTTTCCATCCTATGGAGAGAGGGAGCATGGACACGGGGGTCGTCCCTCAGTTACTAAAATAAAACAACGACATAAGCCAGCTCCCAAAGGGGGCGGCAGTAAAAGAAACAGCAAAAGAACTAAGTCCAATAGCACTAACATCCCCATATTCATAAAAATCTTTGAAAGGGTCCTAAGAAGCAAGATCACCACCCATCTAGAAGCCCATCAGTTACGACAACCAGGGCTAATGGGTTTAGAAAACAGGTCGTCTGTCTGTCTCAACTACTGGATCACTACGACAAAGGGTCCTAACTGCACTAGAAGACATACAAGAGAAATGCAGATGTAATATATACAGACTTTGCAAATGCCTTCGACAAGTGTGGGCCCATGGCGTAATTAGCGCACAAAAATGCGCGCTTAAAGGAATAACAGGAAAAGTCGGTCGATGGATCTTATATTCCTCCACTAAAGAACACAGAGAGTTAGTCGTCAACAGAGTAAAGTCGAGGCAGCTACGGTGAAAAGCTCTGTTCCACAAGGCACAAGTACTAGCACCATCTTGTTCCCTCATCTCATATCCGACATAGACCAAGGATGTCACGCACTGCACCGTGTCTTCCTTTGCAGATGGGACACCGGAATGGCATTGACAGTGTCTTCATTGCAGTCACTGCTAGGCTCCAGGGCGGACAATCACAAATCTTTCAGTGGGCGCAGAAAAACAATTGAAGTTTCACGATGAGAATATTACAATTACTCAGATATGGTAAACATGAGGAAATTAATCTTCATCAGATTACAAAACAAATTCTGGCCACAAATTGACGAAACACCAACGTCAAAGACCTGGGAGTGATTTTGTCGGAGGATCTCACCTTAAGGACCTCATAAATTGTATCCAATTCGCATCTGTAGAAAATGACACAGGTGGATAATGAGAACCTCCAAAACTAGGGAGGCCAAGCCCATGATGACACTCCTTCAGGTCCACTTGTTCTATCTAGGTGGAATATTGCATGCACTCTAACAGCACCTTTCAAGGCAGGTGAAATTGGCCGTCTAGAAAATGTTACTGAGAACTTTCACGGGGCATAACGGAGATAAAACACCTCCAATTACTGGAGAGCGCTTGAGGTTTTCTTAACCTGTTTCCCTGTGAAACGCAGGGGGAGAGGGGAGAGATACATGACTATATCCACGGAAATCCTAGAGGGACTAGTCGAACTTGTACACGAAAATCACCTCACTACAAAGCAAAGACTGGAGACGATGACCATCCCCCAATGAAAAGCAGGGGTGTCACTAGCACGTTAAAGAGACCATACATAAGTGTCAGGGGCCCGAGACTGTTTCAACTGCCTCCCAGCACACATAAGGGGGATTACCACAGACCCTGGCAGTCTCAAGCTGGGCATGGACAAGCACCTAAAAGTCAGTTCCTGATCAGCCGGGCTGTGGCTTCGGTACGTTGGTTTGCATGCTGCCGCAGCAACAGCCTGGTTGATCAGCACTGATCCACCAGGAGGCCTGGTCACAGACCGGGCAGCCGCGGGGCGTTGACCCCCGAACTCTCTCCAGGGTAAACTCCAGGTCTTCCTCCAGGAGGACGATTCCAGCCCTCAAGATGCGTGCTGTTTTCCTAGTGGGTCTTGCTACAGATTATTCTTGGCATTTACCGGTCAGTGTCTTCTAATATACTCATGTCATTTCCCTTAGATTTCCATTTGCACTGTTGAACACCATTATTCTAAGGGAATTTAATTTAGTAAGGGTACGCAAACTTTCCTGACCACGACTCAACACTTTGACGTTTCTGGACAAACCTTGTTGCATCTGGGTATAATGTAAACTACCTTGCCAGAGGCAACAATGTCGTTGTTGTTCAGTATTCAATTAAACACCATGTCACCTGGTTGAATGTTCTGTCAGTTTTACTGCCTCTGGGCGCACCATAAAAGTGTTTCACGTAGGTGTAAGAAGAATTTTTATGCCACACATCCGACAATGAATAATTACCTTATTTACATCTTGATAACTTGTCACTTCAACACAGTCACGTTATTGTCTATCCTCATCACTTCCTCGGGATTCATCTCTATAGATAGGTGCAGCTTCTAACCTTTGTCCACATATTAGGTGAGAGGGAGTCATTATCTCGCGGTCAGGAGTGTTCGTCATGTATGGCAGAGGGCGAGTGTTCACCCGTTCTCTGCCTCCACCAAACACTGCACGGATTCTCCGCATCAAATCAATCTCTTCTGTGTAGCACCTTACGAAGAATATCTTTTCAGTGTACCTATCATTCTTCGTAACAGTCCTTCCTGCCAAGGGGTTGGGAGTAATAAATTTCCAGACACCACCCTCGCTGGGTCACAAAGACTGTAATATCACTATATTTAATTTCATCAAGTGTTGAGCACCCGCTACAACAATTGGTGGCCATTATCTGAGACCATCAATCTTTGGACAGGATAGGTCTAGCTGCAAATTTTCCGGAACAGCTGTAATGAACTGTTCTGCAGACAAGTCCTGAGCCATTTCTTGATGAACAGCCCTAGTCGCTGGACAAGTAATTAGACATACTTACACCTTAAGGGACCACCATCTGGAGACACAGTACTGTTAAATGATTGGCCCACTCTAGTCACTCCGGTCCATCAAATGGTTTTACATGACGCGTTCCTTGGGCAATGGTTGGAGGACCTGGGTACATGTAGGTTCTGGCTCACCCGGCGACATATTACACACGACTTGATAACCCTTCTTACACTTTGCCCGTCCTTGTGGAATCCAGAAGGTTTCCGAATACAGTTTAAGTATCCTGTACCCCAAGTTGCATCACATATTTGGGCATTAAGACAACAAGGTTGTCAGGTGATGAGTTTTGGGCAGGCAAGATTGGTGTTATGCATATTCCCCCAAATTAGCATTTTGTACACCTGCCTCTGGCACCTAATTACTTCATCCTCTAAATACAGCCCAGCTTTTCTATTATTGAGCCTTTCACAATTTTTCTGTCCATCATGAATTTAATTCATCCCTGTAGGTTTCTCTTGTTCCCTCTGTAGCAGTTATTTCAAGGGATGGGGAAATGGAAAAATTTATGTGAGATATTCATCTTACTTATAATTTAAACACTAACCTTGTCACACTAAATCAGCTTAGATAAGGAAGAATACCTATTCATATCAATGGCTAAGGAGGGTCTTTACCTGACCGGAGCAGTGCTCACCCGTAATTTCGACAGGAGCAATATGTGCCTTTTGCACGGCCAGGTATTTTGTCCCACGGCCAAACTTGGCCCTTTAAAACCACGATAAAGCACTCACAAATTTTTCATAAGTAATGCCTCGAGACATGAAGTCAGCTGGATTCTCGCACCAGGAATGGGATTAAAGGTTAACACTTTGCTGACCAAACTGTTATATTTCCTCCTGCATTTGATTGATTTCAGCGACTCTGTTTTGTACATACTAATCTTACTGATACCATTACGATTCCATTGTAAGGATACCTCGTTATCAGGACCAAAATTACGCTTCGTCAGGATATTATCTCTCGCAATTTATTTCTTAATAATTGGCTAAATTTGACACCTACATATATGGCGATTAATTCCAACTGAGGTAAGGTGGCGGTGATTTGATTGGACCACCTTTGCCTTGGGACATAACAAGAGATATGGCACTATTAAATTGAAGGTAAGCGACTGTCCATATGTTAATTTCGAAGCATCGCAAAAAATGTGGAGTACATTTTCCCATCGTGACTGGCCACATTTACGTGGGAAACTCCAAACATTGGTAATTTTACATATTCACCTATTTGTCTTCCACCTTTCAACAAATTCCTAAGGTGGGTTTTCATCCCAAGCACCACTTAAGCTTCCATGCCGTCTTGTTCAACAATGTCCTCTATGGTAAGTGGGACACTAAGCCTGTGGATCGTAAGCATTTTTGATACTTCCGCAAGTAAGACTCTCTTTGTTAATTTATGGGGCATTCTGTAGTTATTAGGACAATTTAACGATAACAGTCTCCCCTTCTGTGTCCAAGATCAGGTCCAGCTCATTCCTATATTTGGGCACACTTCAACCTCCAGGGCAGGGTTGTCTTTATTTATTTGAACCCTTAACTGGACGAATTTACTGTCCATTACCTCAGGAGGCATATTTGCCACCTTGCATTATTTCATTAGCCCTGCGTATATGCTCTTAGTTCCTTCTTCGTGACGTCACCCCAGGAAATTGTCCACATAAAATTGTTTACCATTACTCCACTCAGTGACAACCGATACGCTTAAGGTTGTGCATTTATCGTTGCCTGGAGTAGGAACGGGACAGGAGGGTAGCAACCAAACAATACACTCCTGAAGCGAAAAAAGTCTTCAGGGGACCTAAGTGGGTCATAGGATTCTCGGGCTTAAGAACCTAGATGCAATCCGGTAGCCTCCTAGCAGACCCACTCTCAGGAAAAGCTTTACTTATGTCCGCTGTAGAGGCATAATTCTTAACCCTGATGTTTAATAGTATAGATCTCCCAGTTTTTTCCGTCAACGACGGACCTGTCATCCAAGCCAGTCATTCAAACTGGTACACTTTTATTACTCCTTCGCACATATTAAACAACAATCCTTCAGGGAGTGGTCTTAGAATCCTTCTTCACTACAGTGGTGTGGCATATAGTGACCATAAATCTGGGCTTGTCGGGGATTGGTACCTCTCTATGAATTTATTATTAACTGCTCTTATAATTATATCTTCGTAAGCAGTCAACAGTTCTGGTGTCTTGCTTCAATTCGTGGAGCTGAGCCTTTAATTGTCCATACGCCATCCGGTAATTAGTTTGGTTTTTTAGGTCGGATGGTTCAGCTTCCACGGAAGTTTCTCACCCAGTATTGTCAGATGCAAATTTAACATCCTTCTGGTTTGTTTCTTGAATAAAGGAAATCATCTGGGACTTTCTTCATTTCATTGATCCCTATGCTGTCCTATATCCCATAACATTTTTACACAGGTTCAACTTCTGTCTATTGAAGTTATATTAATAATGGGGTGATTACTTCATGAGTATGACACACGTAACTGTATTTATGGCTTCCTCAGTCATTCATGATCAGTCGAGAAGCCTTGCCTACCATCAGTGACTACTGCGGTCCTCTAGAGGGTGACTTTCCCGGCAGTTCTTTGTCATACCCTTTACAAAGGTGCATAATGGTCATACCTATCAAAATATCTATTGGCCCCACAGAATATTATTTATACCAGAAGGTGCCAAATTTCCTTACTTGGAAAGCCTTTTCAGTAGAGTTCACCAAGCCCTATTGTAGACATTTTCTCTGGGAGACTATCACAATTACGGCATTAATACATATTCTCTCATTGCCCAGCTGACAGTTACATAAAAACAGTTGTGTCGTATGAACTGCGCCTTCTATTCGAGAGAAAGCCAGATAGCTTGAGTATAGCAGGATCTTACCATTTGTACCTTTCCTCCCATTAAGGGGCAGTTACGTTTTATGAAGGTACGTTGTGATCCCTGATCCAGTAATGCTGTTAACGTTTTGGATTTACGCGTTTTATCATTATCACCACATCCAACAAGGCAAAGCTACCTCAGCTAGGCCATCATTACCGACCGTTAGCTGCAATCTTTACGTTTGGCTTCTGTTGTAGTCCGGGTTATAATCACTATCAGTACTATTGTTTACATCATTACGATTAGATATGCCCTTACACATAGCTATGTGGTGGTCTTTCCTTGTTACTCTGATAACATAGTGCAAGTTAGCACGGCCAATCAATTACATTATATGATGTCCTAGACACTGATACATCTAGCAAGCTCTTCCAAATCTTTCCACTTTAACATCCGTGAATTATAGGCATTACAGTTCTTAGAGAATTGAGTACCATTGCAGAAGATACAATGTTCCTTTCTTAGCCTGACCCTCTTATCAACTGGTACCCTTTTTGTGGTACTTCCTCCTCTTGCTTGGATGTGTGGAGAACACTATTACATGGCCCCTGTCACTTGCGATAACGTGCCTACGTACCGTGTAGTAGGTGAATTAGGATTATTGATATTAGGATATGGTTCCTTTGTGGAAACTTGACAGGTGCACTGGGGTTGTTAGGACATGGTATTCTGAGTAATGGGTTGGTAGTATGCAGTTGGACAATAGCTCTTGCATGTCCACTCTTATTTCTTCCAACCCGAAGTAAAACCCTTGTGAAATATGTTAGATAACCACTCTCCGGTTTGTGGTTCAATTTATTTGAATCAAGGCACTCAAACAACCACTCTGCTCCCTCCAGATCATATTTCTTACTCAGGTCTTAAGAGTGCTTTCTAGTTTGATCCTTAATTGCTGTAAGCTGTATGCGGTTGTGAATTGGAGTCTTTCAAACTTAGCTAAATTAGCTAATAGATCCAGCCTACTTAGCTCCAAGTTACCGTTAGTGACCTCCAACAAGTCAATGGCCTAAACTATAGGAGTCATCTACATTTGGGAATGTTGTATGAGAACATGCGCATCTCCCCTTACTTGTCCCTTTTAAATAGCATATTTTGGTAAACCTTGCAAGATCACTCCTTATCATGTACGGAAGAATGCTTTAAAGATTAGACAAACACTCCTTCCCAGTGTTCTCCGGATTAAACACAGGCATCATTAATTCTGGGAGTTTTGGTAGACGCCTCTGACTTTCCTTACTTGGTTGACCTACAAACATTGTTTAACCCTTTACCTTCTCCAAACCTGCGTTTGGCAGTGACACAATGTTGGTCCTCCACTCATAATGTTGATCCAGCAGCCGCATCCTTTCAGCATTCTTATGCACAATGCTCTCAGGCAGCTCTTTTTCACAGTCTTTAAACCACTTTCTATTATGACTTCATGTCTAATTCCCTAAGGATCTAGGTGTTGCTTTAATTCATACAGGGTTTACGTTTCTTGTCTCATTAACTCCATACATTTCTTGTATGAATTTAGTAACACTGAACCCTTCTGAGCTTGTAGTGAGCTTTTCTTTGCTTTGGCATCCATGGGACTTGCCAGCGCAACTAAACTTCCTTCAGACCCAGCCATGGTTAGGGAATTAATAAGCACCCATTATACTACTTAGTAGATCCTTATAAGAGTAATTTCTTTGCACTTTACTCTTGTTATAAATCATAGCCACATGTGCTAGCAATTATTGGGCTAATTATCATCCATCACACGTCGATTAACTCGTGCACCCTACACCCATTCCTGCAATCAGTCACTTAGATTATTAAGTTATTAATTCAATGAATTTTTCACTGATAGATCCGGTTCCACGAGGACCAAAGGGCAAGGATATGGAAAAAATTAAATTTTCTTGGGTGCTTACTGTATGCTACCTCACATTATATACATACCAGTTATCTCATTGGGAGACAATCATATTGTTTTACCGTAGTCACCCCTGTTGACATGTGAGAAAACTTAAACACCCCTGGATCGCGGCAATGGTCCCTTCGACCTCACAATCTTATCCATATCTATCGAGGACCAAGTATGGATTGGATAGCACCACAAGACGGCTGCTACTAATTAATTTGTGGACTGTATAATTACTAATAGTTTTGCTGAATGACAGGGGGGGGTAGGATACACCTGGATAAACCATCAAGGAAAACATGTGTAATAATCCACCACTTACAGATGTTCTCTGGTGGTCACTTGTATGTGCTGGTTCACTCATAACCTTCTATTACAACATACACACTGGCCAGCATAGTCTGTTATAACTAGAGGGTTACTTAATGTGGGTGATTGAATATTCCTTATTTCCTCCATTCACCATATCATTTCGATTCCTGCTACACAGGGACACGGTTCTTCATCCGCAGGACGCTAGGTATCCGTTGGTTTGTCCGCTTTTAAATGTCGTGACTCAAGGAGCTTCATTTCCTGTCTCGGAAACAACGAGGTCTAAAGTGTTCATCGGACGCAAAAACGACTTATTTACTTCACGCATTCTCTAACTTAGCGTTATTATCATTAATTCATTTACAATTCACAAGACGATTTAATGGCTCATAATTATTATACACATTGAGCTCACTCCATTAAGATCTGAGTCCGAGAGTGATGATTAAACAAGGGTAATTTTCCCGGGACACAGTCCATGACGACGCGCCAGTCACCATCGGTCTAACCTTATTCATCTTCTTTCCACTCTATACGTGGTCCGTAAATCACTGTTCCCTCACTCTCCACAGGAAACGTTACGACACTTCTTATTACGAAATGGAGGCCTATATTAATCCTTAGGACCGCCGTAATGCAATTTCGTGGTTCCATGCTTCCCGCTTCTCTCAACTTCCCCAAAACAAAACCCGCCCCATCCCCGCACATCCGTGGCATGCGCCAAGGGAAACTCTTGATTCTACTCTTATTTTCAAATCATTTTTTGATCATATCAGCACAATAAAACACCTATTAGGCGCTATTAGTTTCGGAAAATTAAAAAATTTTCAATTTTGTACTGATTGCATCCCGGTTTCAGGAAGGACCAGCGGGCAGATGTGGAAAATTTTATAGGGTGCTTATCTGTATGTACCTCAACATTATATACATACAAGTAATCTCATTGGGAGACAACCATATTGTTTATCGTAGTCACCCCGTGTAGACATGTGAGAAAACTTAAACACCTCTGGTCACTACAGGTGGCCCCTCGACCCTCACAATCTTATCCACATCTATCCGAGACCAGTATAAATTGGGTAGCACCCTCAAGCACGGCGCTACTAATTAATTGTGGACTGTATAGATTATATTAGTTTAGCTGAATGAAGGGGGGGGGGTAGGATACACATGGATACATCCATCAGGGAAAAACACTTGTACATAATCCCACCACTTACCAGATGTTCTCTGGTGGTCACTTGATGTAGCTGAATCACTCATAACCTATCCAATTACAACATACCTAACTGGCCAGCATCAGTCTGCTATAACTAGAAAGGTTACTTAACTGTGGGTGATTGATCCTCCTTATTTCCTCCATTCCCCATCTCATTTCGATGTCCTGCTACACCGACACGGTTCTTATTCTGGCAGGACGAGGTATCCGTCGGTTTGTCCCGGTTTAGAAGTCGTGATTCCATAAAGCTTCATTATCCTCGGTACGAGAGTCACACGTTCACTCGGAGCAGGGCGATCTATTTCACATCCCGCATTCTCTTAACTCAATGTTATTATCACTGATTACATTACCATTCACAAGACGATTTAACGTCTCATAACTATTATACACATTAGAGGTCACCCCATTAAGATCTGAGGCCGATGAGCGAGGATTAACACACGGGTATTTCCCCTGGACACACACCATGGCCGTGCACCTGCCACCCGCTCGAACATTATTCACTAATTTTACCACCCCTTTACGGTGGTCCCATAAATCACGTTCCATCACTCTTCACTAGGGACAGTCACGACACTTCCTATTATGAATTGAGGCCTATATTGATCCTTAGGCCACCGTGAACGCCAGTTTCCTCATTCCAGGTTTTCTCAGCCTCCTCACCCATTCAAAACACTCCCGCCACCTGCCCCCCAAGCTCGACCCCCCACCCCCCTGCACATCTGCGCAAGCGCAGCGGGAACCCAGCTGATTTCATTAAAAATGCAAATACATTTTGACCCAAATCAGCACATTAAACACTTATTAGACACTATAGCTTCGGAAATTAAATAATTTCCACAGGTACGATGTGTAATATACATGTGCACACCTGGGCGAGCAGCTGCGCGGACCGTGCAGTTCTCATGGACCTGTATGGTCGGTGTAGGTTTCGCTTGGATGAGTTCTTGACATCATTGGTTAATTATCCTATATTTCTTTCCATGCTCTGAGCAGAAGGAATTTAGTCTGTAACGAAATAATGAAAGTATACTTGTATTTTATTATTCTAGTGTAAATTAAGAGCAAGGATGATTAATTTGAGGAAGAGTTAATATAGGTTTGCATGTTTTTAAGAAAGTTAACTTATCCACATGTAGCTAGTATAGGACAGTTTTAAGCTTCGGTATCTGATTTTATATGTAGGCTATAGTGGTCATATTTGTTATATTGTTATGTTATTTGTTACTGTTTCAATATCTAATGTAACGTTTTTTCAGTTATTGATCATATATTGTCATCTTTATGGTTTTTCCTTTTGTCTATTGTCTATTTGTTGGTTTTAAATAAAATATAAAAAAAAGTAACAGAGGGTTCATGAGTCACCACATCATGTAGTTCCTTGCCGCAAAATGCCCTTCTCACAATACACCACTCACTTATTTATCTATACCTCACCTATGCTATTTGTGCTTGGGGATCAACTGCAGCAACACACCTAAAGTCAATAATAACCCAACAAAAAGCTGCAATAAGAAAAATCACTAAACCATCCC
>NW_026466109.1:0-5000 GCF_026875155.1 Cherax quadricarinatus
TTTTTGGAACACTGGCACAAAACAAACCTCTGGCTATTGAAATACGAATTTTAACTGTAAGAAATTTTTTAAAATTTTTTTAATTTGTTTTTTGGTATTCAACAAATATGCTTCGTTTCACCTACTTTCTTTTAAAACTCTCTTTTACCGATTAAACACAGCCACAAACAATCACACACACACACACACACACACACACACACACACACACACATACACACACACTCGGCGGGAGTAGCAGCATACTCAGTGCTCACGGGTTTTGGGCTCTTTCTGGCCTATCCAAGGATATTGGAGGGATCATATAAAGTGTTAGAGCCCGGTGAACAAGTCGGGAAGTGAAATACAAGCTGTCTAAACCAGAAAAGGGAGGCGAGGGCTACAAAATACTTTAATAATTTTGGAGTGAAATCAGTGCCAGAATTGGGGAGAGGCCTAGAGCCGGGAGCAGGAGTGTTGCCATAAGCAACACTACTACAAATTCAAAATAATAAGTGTGATCCAAGCCAGAGAGTTAAGTATAAGTCAAGGACAGATGAGGTAGTGCATAAAGTGAAGGGAAAGAAAGAAAAAAAAAACTAACGATTATATTGGACGTTGATGTTTTCTCGAAGCAACGGTGTCCATAATAAAGAATGAAAGCGTCCAACTAATCAGTAAAGTTCACATCTTGATAGTGCAGTGCATTAGATAATAGCAAGTGTATTGGATAGCAACAGTGTATTAGAACTAACAAGTGTATAAGATAATAACAGTGTTAGATAATAACAAGCGTACAACACCGAGTCGTGTCTCATGGCCAGGCATAGTGCCAGCCATCATAAATGATAAGTGGTAAGGTGTGACTCAAAGGTAGTCAGTGAAGTGCAGATCAAGTACTGGGATTGATGCGTTGTAAATGGGATCAAAATACAGACAGAGAAGAAACTGAAGTGGAACCAGGAGTCAGAAGTCAACGTGTTCAGCGCTGCCAGCCGTATGTACTTGCCTAAGCGTGGTGTTGTGGGTCGGGTACTTAGCTAGGTCCTGCCAACTGTAAGCATGGAGGTCCTAACTCAGTGTGAGCAAGGAATAGGAAAATAACCAGCAGTAATTGGTACTTAAATCCAGAAAGTGCATTAACTGGAGAATGTAGCATTCCTTGGAAAGAGAGCTGGGACTACAAATCTGAGCCTACATGACAGAGTGCGTGTAACGGTTACTTTTCAACCACATACTAACTTCCCCTCCCCTACCATCCCCCTAACCATTTCTCCCCCTGATCAGGTGTGAGGAGAGGGAAATGGGTAGCTGGTGAGGGGTAACGTTATACACACACACACACACACACACACACACACACACACACACACACACACACACACACACACACACACACACACACACACACACACACAAGGGTAGACACTTGTAGAAGTTGCGAGAGGCTAAGTTTTAGAACCTAGTATTACTTTGGGTATTCTTTAAGTAGAAGTGACAAGTGTTAGAATTACTATTGGTATTAGAATTACTGGTATTACTGCTGGTATTTATTAACAGTATGAATACTTAGAAGAGAAGAGCACTATTCCTGGTCAAACACACACACATAACCTGGCTACCCCCTACCCCCACTGTCCCTATCCCCACCCCCTCTCTCTCTCCCTCGATTTCTCTCCCCTTCGCTCTCCCTTCCCTCCTCCCTCCTCTCTCTCTCTCTCTCTCTACTTCTCTCTCTCCTCTCTCTCTTCTCTCTCTCTCTCTCTCTCTCTCTCTATCTATCTATCTATCTATCTTTCTCTTTCCAACCTCCTGTTCTATCTCTCTCCTCCTTACCACACCACTTCCATCATCTTCCCTTTCCTCCTACCTCTTCCCTGGCTTCCCATCACATCCCTCCCTTCCCACTCATCACCCCCAGCCCTAATCCTATCATTCTCCTCTCCCTCTCTATTCCTCTTCTCTCCCTCTCTCACACAAGTTCTCTCTGCGGTAAAAAAAAATGGGCAACCCAAGAAGGGCGGGGAGACCCAGGGTCAGGAGGCGGAACCCAGGAGGGAGGAACCTGGGAGGGAAGATTGGACGATAGAGTCACAAAAATGAGAGGAAGAGCGGTAGAGGAGACTAGCAGAGCTCAGGGAGGTAAGAAGGAGAGGATAGTGTGGGAATACAATTCTTAGCAGCAGAAATAAGATTAAGTGCTTTGAAGAGGAGCTAAAAAAAACTGAAACAGACTAGACACACAAATGACAATTCGGACATGACATCAGGAACTTCTATACCAGACACAGACAAGGGGGATGTTGGGATTCAGGTAAAGATGAGTACGGAAGCTGAGACAACGAAGGGTTTGGGAATGACAATAAGCAAAGACTCTAACAGTGAACTACAGTGGCAGGGAACAGCTAGGGGGCAGGAAGACAGTCCATGAGCATAAGGGGCCTTGCAGCAAGGGAGGGTTGAAGGCAGGAACGTTTCGATGGAATCAGCTAACACACCTTCGGAGGATGCAAGTGAAATACAGTGGGAGGGGAGAGGGAGAGGGTTCAGTGTTTGTCTACGGGCTCCAAGAAGTCGAAAGAATCCAGGGGGAAAGAAAGCAATCGAAGGTATCAGAAAGCAATGGGTGAGGGAGACATGACACAGGTGGCAAATTTTCGGAAATTGGGGGGTTTGCAGGTGAAGGGAAAAAGGGCCTGTCAAAGTAATCTTCAAGGAAAGAATCAACTCGACCAGGTCCAGCAGGTAAAAGCATGACTGAGGGACAAACAGAGTGTACCTAGATCGTGACAGAACACAGCAGGAAAGGACGATACTGAGAGAGGGTACAAAGACGAAAGGAGGAACGGGAGCATCGATGAAGACGAGCAACTCAGACTCAGGTGGAAGGACAAATACACCCAAACAGAGTTTACCCATAAAAGGGCCCCCCAACCACAACAACCACTAAACAACTAAATAATCTCAACCAAAACCTGCACACTTTTTTCCTCGGGCCCCACCCCCCCCACACAAACCCACCCCTTACAGCAGCCCCCCCTATGGCCACCCTGCCCCACCCCCACCACAAACTCCACCCACATCGTGACAACTCCAGGCAGCTGAAAAGCTCAACCACAACCCACACACGTTCCTCTGCCCCACATCACAAACCCCACTGCTACAGCAGCTTCCTATGGGCACTCTGCCCTCACCCCATCACAAACCCCACCCCTAGGCCCCCCAGGGATCCCGCTCCCCCTACCCCTTATTCTCCCAGATCCACCGTGCTAAACAAGAAGCTGAAGGTGTGATACACAAAGCAGATGGAATAGCAAATAAATACGAGGAGTGGCATGAAAGAATCAGCGAGAAGTCCCCCAGACATCATAGCAGTCACAGAAACGAAACTCAGAGACAAAAACAGATGCAGTCTTCCCACTGGGTTTGTCAGATCCTGGGGAAAGATAGAAGGAGCAGAGGGGGGGGAGGGTTGCACTGCTCATAAAAGCCGATGGAGTTTTGAGGAAATGGAATCCATGGACGAGACTGGGAAGAAAGGGACTACATAGTAGGTACAATTCAATCTGGGGAACATAAGGTAGTCATTGCAGTGATGTATGACTCACCACAGAACTGCAGGAGGCCAAGAGGGGAAATATGATGAGAGCAACAGAGCGATGGTGGACACACTGGCTGAGGTGGCATGAAGAGTCAATCGTGAGAGCAAAGTTTACGGGTTTTATGGGTGATTTCAACCACAGGGAGATCGATTGGGAAAACCGGGAGCCTCATGGGGCCCCAAAACATGGAGAGCCAAAAATGATGGATGTGGACTGGAAAACCTAAATCATCAACATGTCAGGGACACTACCAAGAGAGAGAGGAGGATGAAACCAAGACTGGCCCTTGTGTTCTTTCCTGAGTACCCGACATTGAGTGATATCGCATACGAGAGGCCCCTCGGAGCTAGTGACCACGTAGTCCTGAGTTTTGATTACATATTTAGTTACGAGTGGAGAGGGTAACATGAGTCGAAGGAAAAAGACAAACTATAAAAGGGGGGACTAAACAGGTAAGAGTAACTCCTGTGGGAGGTGCAGTGGGACAGAGAAATGGTAGGAAAGTCAGAAAAATGAAATGATGGAATAGGTAACAACAAAATGAAAGGGAGGCAGAGGAAAGGTTTTTCCCAAGGGCAACAGAAACAAGGGGAAAACCAAAGCGAGTCCTTGGTTTACCCGAAGGTGCAGGTAGGCAAAAACTAAGTGCATTAGAAAATGAAGAGGTATGAAGGCAAAGGACCCAGGAAAACAAGGAGATCATCGAAGAGCCAGAAACGAATATGCAACAGATAAGGAGGGAGGGCCCAGCGACAGTACGACAATGACATAGCATCGAAAGTCAAGTCTGACCCCAAACTGCTGTTTAGCCACATTTGGAGAAAGACAACAGTCAAAGACCAAGTGAAACAGGCTAGGAAAGAAGGTGGGGAACTCACAAAAACAATCAAGAGGTATGCGAGGAGCCAACATGAGATTTAAGGAAGTATTCACAGTGGAGACAGGAAGGACTCTGGGAAGAGAGGACAGACGGGGACACCAAAAGGGAATACCCAACAAGTGCTGGATGATATGCACAATAACTGAGGAGGAGGTGAAGAAGCTGCAAGTGACCTTGATACCTCAAAGCAATGGACCCGACAAAAACTCCCCGTGGGTCCCCCGGAAGGGAGCAGATATACTGTGTGTGCCATTAACCACAAACTTCAACACATCCCAAAAATTTGGGCAACTACCTGGGGATGGAAGCCCCCAAATGTATTCCATTTTTAAAAAAAGGGACAGAAAAGGGCACTAAATTCAGCCGTATCACTGACGTGTATATATCAAAGTCAGGGAAGTTTATCAGGAGGAAAGTGGTGGGGCACCTGGAACGGAACAAGAATAAACGACAACCAGCACGGGTTCATGGAAGGGAAATCCGTGTCACAAACCTTTTGGAGTTTTATGACAAATCACGAATAAGACACGAGAGAGAGG
>NW_026466109.1:10000-32692 GCF_026875155.1 Cherax quadricarinatus
AATACTTGTGGGTGTTTGCTGAAGGATACAACCTGGTGGTGCTTGTTGCCTGGGTGCTGAATATACCTGGAAACGCTTGTTGAAGTAAATGTAGAAGGATACAACGGGGAGGTTCTAAAGAAGGTGCGTGCTGAAGGGTATACTTAGGGTGCCTGAAGAAGGGGTACTGAAGGCTTTAAATCTGGATACTTTTTTAGAAAATGCGGTTGAGTGCATAATGGGCATGCTTGATGGAATTAGCCTGCTGAAGGGTAAAATTTATTAAACGTTTGTAGGTGGAGGTTAATAGGTTATAACCGGGAATGGTGAAGGGATGGAGTTTAAGAGGTATGTACCTGGAAGTGCTAGCTGAAGGTGGAGGTTGAATGGTCTCAATAAATACTATTTACCTGCAGTGAGTGAGAAGTGTAAGCTATTATGGGATAGTTGGCCCAGCATTAGTAAGGTAAAATTCACAACTTTATATCAGTTTCTCAGAAATTCGCTTTTCCACTGTTTAACTAGTGTCTCCTTTAGCATGTATCACATCTATGAATATTCGTGATGCGAATAAAAAGGAATGTTTGCATAGTTATACAAACAGTAGTATACTTATGTGAGTTTCGTATGATAGTTTTTGGTATAATTTTATTATAAACGAACAGATCAAGCTACGTAAAAGTCAGCCTCGGAAACAACACAGAAGGATTGAAGGTTTTGAGAGTCCGTAAAGCTTTTACGGACATCGCTCGGAAGTGACCACAGAGGATTTCTCTTCTCTGTATTGCAGTATTTGATGGTTCATCTCTATCTTAGCATTAATTATACATATGAAACGTAAATACATTCACATGTGGTAGCTTTAATCGTCAACGAGCAACAAAAGATGTAAAAATGCCTGTTAACACACATCTCAAGCATACATGCCCACACATTTGAACATACATGCAACGCGTATTTACATATACACACATGAAATATATGCGGAGTATAAAATCATATATTATGTAAGAAAACTATTTGACTAACTTTACGAAGTTTGAAATTGGGTTCTTTACAAACTTCTTGAAGTTTGTCAACGGACAAATGTAGTTAGTAGTATCAGTCAATAATCGCAGCAAAAGGCATTCTTAACTTCCCCAGCGCTCGGCTTATTGTCCAAAGCTGGAGTGTGACTCCAAAAGAATCCTATAGCGCTTCTGCCTTTGCACTCCTGACATCGTCCTGCTGTTATAAAAACAGCTGGGCGAGGTTTGTGCAGCCCAAGGTGGCCTAGCCTCTCCCTCCTAGCCCGGTGGGGGAGGGGAATGTGACTAGGCCTGGTGGATAGACTGGTCCCCAGAAGAACGAAGGTACTTGTACCTCCTCCCTTGGCAGACATTTTGTTTGAGACACTCCTTCGACAGGTAGTCCAAGCAGGCCACCTCTTGGAAAAAGGCCTTGGCCAGTGATTATACCACGAATCTACAACAGAACAGTTATAAAAGATCACGAAATATGCCAAACTACTACATACAAACACAAATGTACATACATTATACCTATTCACATGCAAACCGATATGTGAATGGCATACTAATACACAAGTATAATTGCAGCTGTTTACATGTGAGACTCTTACATGAGTAGACGGCATGCAAGTTTTATATTTTGGTAAAGTTAGTAACCCTACCCCTGACTGCTTCCATTTCCTCCCTTCTTCCCTCCTTCCTCAATTTCCTTTGTAGAGCTTGAGGCCCCCTAATTCAGACAAATAAAGTTCTAATCCTGTTTTCCTGCTTACAGTGCTAGTCACGGCATTTATGCCGGTGAGCGCCCGGCATAAATGCGTGACGAAAATCCAAAGGCCTACCATACAAGGGGCTTTTTTTTCGTCAGTACATTATGCCGGTACACCATTAGCAAACGCCACGGCGCTGCCACCACACCTCCCACAGTGACACCTCAGTGCTCACGTGGCTGCCGTGGTGAGAGGAAGTGTTGCACGTTTTATATCTCATCGTCCCATCTATTTGTTCCGTGTCCATTGGTTTCTGCTGTAAAAAGTTTATTATGGGTGAAAGGAAGTCTTAACACCTGAAATTATTAGCCAAACAATAAAGGGGCTTCACAAAGCTGGGCACGCAGACGAAAGAAATAGTGGGGAATTTGGTGTGTGTGCGTTCAGTGAGGAACTGGTGCAGCATTTCAAGCTGGTGGCAGTGTCGAGTTACCGTCTGCCAACCCTCGGCCTGGACCCTTGAGAAGACATCTGCTCGTACCATAACTGTGTTAAAGTAGCCAGTAGAGAGTACACCTAAGATAACTGCTAGGATAAGAAAGAAAGAAAACCCACATCTTCTCTCAGAGGTGTCTTAAGAGCTGTTAAAAACACGTGTGACAGAACTGGGCTACAGTAGTCACCGCCGGATAAGAAACCGTCCTCTCCAGCCTCAGAAGAAATTAGGTGGATATGCAAAGAAATATCTTCACTGAGTACTTAGGAGTGATGTAGCAATATTACAAAAAAGAATTTTAAAAGAAGATGATAAGATTTCCTTTATTTGTAATAAAGAGTTCGGGATACATAAATACACACATTAATAAATTTAATCTTTAATATATAAAAAACACTATCTTTGGTCTAGAGGTATTTGAACATGAATATAATAATACCATAGTACTTGTTAATAATAAATTATAATTAGCATTACTAAAATAATAAATTAATTCATAACCCTACACAGGTACAACTCTTGACACTGTGTCACTATATAAATTATATAATCTATGCTAAAAATAAAAAATTAATAAATAACATTTGTATAATATTAAATTACAATCCAACTGCTTCTCACGACACGATGCCAGTCACACGATACTATTCAGTGTACACTACAACCAGCCATCTTTCAGTGTCCCAACGACACCCTTTTTCATCTCAGTGTTCCACTCGTCCTGTGCATATCTCGAGTGTTCCACTCCCATCATACGTTCCTAAGTGTCACACTACGGTCCTCTGGCCCAGTTCAGTGTAGACACTCCAACAACCTTTTCTCATGTAATTCCCACAAAACAGCATCTGATGACTCACCCACAGTTGATCAGGCGTAGACGGAGTCCCACAGACATCACCGGTAGTCCCTTAAATCCTCTCCAAAAGGGCGGTTGACACACGCTAGCCGTACACCATCTGCAAAGCTCACTGAATGCGCCGTCAAGTAACTGAGGCCAACAGACTCAGTAGCTGCGTGAGCGGTTCTTCTACCTTCTAACGCCAGTAATAAGGTTACGATTCGGTGGTCAGGTACCTACTGCATAACATGTACCCTGAGGAGTTCAGTACTTACTGTTGAAGCCAGTAGACGTGTACCCTAGGTGTGCAGGTACCACTGCTTAGTGCGTATACCTGAGGCGCTCAGGTACATACTGTTACTAAAGCAGTAACTGTACCCTTAGGTGGGTCAGGTACCTACTGCTTAGATGTGCACCGTGAGGCCTCAGGCTCTTACTGCTCTAAGAGGCCGGCTCAGCAGTCCCCACATTGGGTTTGATGACGTACCCATGGTATGCCGGCCCGGCGGTTAACTATTTAACCCGCTAGTTTGGCAGGGGGGGCCGCAACAAGCACACTTCACCGTCACTTGTAAACCGTGGGGACATTGTACCGGCCAAGAGTTGTGACCCGCCAGACCCATGCTACAACCTGTGGGAACAACCGAACACCCAGACTAGCTTCATGGTTTGGGGTGTTTTCAGTGCCAGAGTGTTTTGAACTCATTGTGCTTCCCAGAAACCATATATCAACCACAATAATTACCTGGAGTTTGTGGTGACATTTTACCTAAGGCATTTAACAAGTGTGGGGGGCTAATAACGGTTTTTAGCAGACAGTGCACCATGGTCATACCGCCATCCCAGTTCATGCTTAAGGACTGTGAAGTGAGGTTCTTTAATGACTGGCCACAACTTCCCGACCTAAACCCTATTTGAACCTCTGACAAAGCGATACGAAGCTTACTGGTCAAGATATCAGTTCCTTCCCGTGGCTGAGCTGCTCTATATGAGCCATGAAATAATATACCTCCCCAGACCCTTATGAAATTTTGGCCGTGAGTTCCTACATGGCTGAGGGACTGATGAACCGTAAGGACAGCTCCAAGTATTAAAACCCTCAGTAAGTGTGCGAATATATATAATAAATTTTTTCATGGTCTGTGTTTGTGCTTTGGTACGTGAGTTGGGGAGATGGCGGCATAATGCCCTTACTAGTACTTATATATATATATATATATATATATATATATATATATATTATATATATATAAATATATATAGATAGGATGGGTCCACCACGTGTAAATTGTGGGACCCATAGCTTCGGAGAAGTGGATAAAAAGGCTTAAAGGAAGAAAATTTGGATTCGTCCTGACCCGTTTGAATACTCCACTTTCCCCTACCACCCCATCTTTTTCATTCTTTTTTTTTACCAATAGGTATATTTATAGCATAATATGGTACAACAAGGTTTAAGAGTTACAGTTGTGAATAAAGATGGCATATACAGTATATGAGGTGAAGATAAATTTCTAGTACATATTGTTACATGGTTTTGTCACTCATTATAATGCGAAAATCTCATCCAGCTCTTCTGAACTGGGGCACGCGCCCAAAAATAACAGCAGGCATTACTCCTCTGAACAGCAGCGCTGAGTCATAGCAAAGAAAACTTAGCTGCCCTGGGAATCCCTAGTTACCCTGATGATCTTTGTCCGCTCCTTAAAGGAATTGAAATGCACTTTTTTCCCCATGAGCCAAGGACCTGAGGCCTAAGGGAAACAACATATATGATGGGCAAGTTCCTATATTTTCTAGACTTTTGTGACTCCCTGAACTGACGCTGCCCTTCTTCTTCTTCCCTGGTGTACTCTGAGATAGGAAATCAGCCAAGGTAGATGCACAGGGTAGTCCCACACCACCTGCTTTATCATCCTGTCCAGGCTTGAAGTGTGATACCATCTTTGACACCTCTGGCCTGCCATCAGATCTGCTAGTGGGTGGCTCTCCCTTACTGCGAGCATCCTGCGTTGCGAGGCTCCTCTGATAATGTTAATAACCTCAATGTCACTTGCAATATTTCCCTCGGAATATACGGCACACAAGACCATGGTACCCGAATCGGTCTGCTGCTTCACTGCCACAAATAACCTGGTGTCGGCGAGAATAGAGGCGGCAAGTCGAAGGCAACATCAATGAGGATGGTCTGTGGTCGAGCCGTGTGCCAAGGCTGGAGTTGGGAACATCCGACAAAAGTCCCCTACATGAGAGCTCTCACTGCCAAAGACGGGGCTCTAAATCCTTCCCTGCCACTCTGAAGCTTTGTTTGAGCTATTTTTCTCCACTATCGGGCCATCCCAGTGCGACTGTTTTGTAGTTGTTGAGGAGCAGGTCTGGTTTCAGAGCCTGTTAGATTATCCCAGATCATGACTCCGCCAATGAAGTTTTGGTCTGGACTCCAATCTTGATCCTAAGATGTTCAGGAAATTGCTGCTAAACCTCCTGATGCAAAGCATAAGACAGAAAAGCAGGTATGCAATCTGTGATGCTTGCGGACACCAAACCTCCTAGTCTGACTGAAGTGTAGCTTGGTTTTCCACTGCCCATCTTCAGTAGTAAGGTTAAGACTTTGTAAATCCTCCCCAGGATGCTGTCATGTTCGTGCAAGTATAGGTTATCATAAGAAGGTGCACATCTTAGGAAATATGTCAACCTGGCAGACTCAAGCACTTTGTGAGAAGGTACAAGGCAATCGTGGGTGTCAAGATTGCCTATTTTAATTGTTCCATTCTCCTCAGTTCTTCCAATTTCATTCGTCTGAGGATGTGTCAATGGCATCGCTTCCCAGAGTGCTCCTAGCAAGACGCTATTTGTAGGGTCAGTGACTGATGCTCCTGGTAGTTTGATCGTCACTGCATTATCCACTGTGACTGAAATGATTTCAACATTTGATGGATTTAGGATGAGACCCAATTTCCTGTCCAGTGTCACATGTGTCAAATCACTTAGGAGGGCTCCTTTGTACCTGCTATTGTGCTACATCCCGGAAACCAGATGTTTAGGCTCACTAGTCAGTCTGACTGGATTTCCCTAACTGCTATACAGAAGAGAAATGGTGCAAGAGGATCCCCTTGCTGGACACCCTCTGATGATGTGATTTCATGCTCTCCAAACAGGAACATTGATTCTTGCTATTTCCAGCTGAAACAAAGGGGAAGAGACCAGGAAATGTTCTTTGTACCGCAGCTAATACCACATCTCTTTTCAGGAGATTAAATGCACTCTTGAAGTCTAATTTTAACACTGCATTGTCCTCAGGCAAGGTAGTTCATATACGCCCTTGTTTGTATGAACCACTGCTCACCTTCCTGAGAGGCCGCCAAAACCAAGCTGGTTTGTGAAGCCTAATGGCTCTGCCTCTGTGCGAAGCTTTGGACAGCAGCTTGGAAACGAGGCGGCGACAAGTTTGCTACTGCAAAAGGCCTTATTCCTTCATCCTTCTTTAAGTGCACAAATGTTGCACCAAAAAAGAAAGGTTTAATTTAGTCAGAATAAGCCAGCCAAGGAATTGTGACGAACCTTGTGATCTCTGGAAGCAGTGTCTCTCAGTCTCCCTAGTAACTGGATTTAACCATTTCCTTTAAGTCCTGTGGCCTTATTCCAGTGTAAAACCCCCACAGACCCAGATGGGAACGACATTATTATTGCTTGTAAACGTCTGAGTCTTCACAATCAATGGTTCCAACAGTGGAAACAGAGGGGTGTGGAACTGATTTGGTTGCACTGGTTTTCCAGGCAGGGTGCTTTCCTCTAATGGTTTCACCATGTCAGTTTCCCTGGGGAACAACTGTATCTTCACTAGTATTAATTCTGATTGCCCCCACTGTGTTTGGCCCTCATAAATTTTCTTGCTCACACTGCAACTCCTGACTTTTTTTCCACTGTCAGTGGAGTGAGTGGTGGTTCTGCCGTCTCTCGTTTTGTATTGAAAGGGAAGGCCGATGAAGTTTATCCAGTTCTAGGAAAGTCTCTTAAAGATTTAATATCCCATTGAGGCTAGCCCTCTTTCCCTTCTTTTCCGGCACACAAGCAGACATTACCAAGAAAGTAGCAAGTTGTGGCATGCCTTGATGGTTGGTGAGCATTTAGGATAGTGTAACATCGTTTACTGTTTTTAAGAGGTTGTAAGTTTCCCAGCTGCCATGTGGACGGGCTGCCTTTGGGATTATGTGTGAGTGTCCTGGTATCTGTTGCTTTAATGCTTCCAAGATATCTGATTGAATGAGATCTAAAGGAGTGGGTTCAGATGCCTGAGATTGATCTTGGATCAACACTTTCTCAAAGGGGGACATCCTGAACCAGGGCAACTACCGTGTTTGGGGAGGAAACCATTATAGTTGAGACAACGAAGCTGTAAGCATGAACCGACACTTGCCTCTCTATATTGCCACCATACCATTTCCATGGCTAACTTTCTTCCTCCTGGTTGCATCATCTGGCTGAGACTAGACTGTAGGAGTGGAGTAAGACAACTGGGTGATTATGGTGTGTGAAGAAGTAAACTTGAACCGTGGTGGCCTGTGAGTTTGAGGGGCTGGCGAGGGGCTGGGAGGGAACGGGAAAACTGCTACTGGAACTGGTGGGGGAGGGCTCTGGCAGTGGGTGGGGCAGCCTGGTAGTGGGTGGAGGAGGCTTCGGTAGTGGGTGGGGAGGCTCTGGTAGTGGGTGGGGGAGGCTCTGGTAGTGGGGTGTGGAGGCTCTGTAGATGGGTGGGGAGCCTCTGGTGGTGGGTGGGTGAGGCTCTGTGGTGGGTGCGGGAGTAGGCTACTGGTAGTGTGGGGGAGACACTGGTAGTGGGTGGGTGAGGCACTGGAGGTGGGTGGGGAGGCTCTGGTAGTGGGTGGGGGAGCTCTGGTGGTGGGTGGGGGAGGCCTCTGGTAGTGGGTGGGAGAGGCGGTGATGTGGTGGGGGAGGCTCTTGGCAGTGGGTGGGGAGGCTCTGGCATGTGGGTGGGGGAGGCACTGGAAGTGGTGGAGAAGGCTCTGCTAGAGGGTGGGGGGAGGCCTCTGTTGCAAATGAGACTTAACCTAACAACTTGTCGGTATTTTATAACCATTTCGATGTTCAGTAGGTGATCCTGGTTGCCAGTATGACGTGTATCAGAGCATAGTTCTAGCTTTCCCAGACAACTTTTGTTCCTAGTAGGAAATGTAGCTATCAAAAATGATCCCAAATGATGAACAAATAGATTAAAACATCTCATTGTTCAAAAGAGAAAACTTATATAGGCGTATCAAAAAGAGGAATTGGGCTGTAAAGAAATCATTATATTCAATTAAAGAGAGAAATAAAGAAGAATAAGAAAAGCAAAAAGGAAGACGAGTAATGAGGCTAAGGTCGCAATGGATTCAAAAGACTAACCCAAAAGGGTTATTTCAGGTAACGACAAGAGGTAAGATTAGGACCAAGAATGGCCCACCTTAAGAGTAACTCAGGTCGAATCACTGACAGTGACAAGGATAGTGTGAAATTCCTCAATACCTCTACCTCTCAGTTTTCCACCCAGGAAAATACTACGATATTTCCTGAATAGATAATAGATTATGGTAGAAACAGGATGATAATAAACCTATGTACGTATTGCGGTAACTTGTGACAGGGTCCTCAGACACATAGAGAAACTAAAACCCTAACAAATCTCCCAGGCCTGATGAACTGTTTGCAAGAGTGGTTAAAGGAATGTAAAGAGGAACTTACATACCTTGCTAACCTTTTTAACATATCACAACAAACTGGCATTGCCTGATAAGTGGAAAATGGCAAATGTAATACCTATTTACCAGCAGGTGACAGTCCAGGCTTCGAACTAAGACCAATAAGCCTTACCTCCATAGTGGGAATAATTTATGGAATCATAATTGGCCGAAGCAATTCGTAGCCCCATCTTGACAGACACAGATTGATTAATGAAATCTCAACACGCTTTTTAAAAGGGGCGTCCTGTCTTAACGGATTTACTAACTTTTTTTTCCACTAAGGTGTTGAGGGGAGGGTAGATCATGGTAATGAAATATGATATTGTATATATTGGACTATCAGTAAAAGCTTTCGATAGAGTATTCACACCAAGGCGTATTGAGAAAACTTAAGCACACGAATAGGAAGAGAATTTTCTTCCCTGGTAAGGCATGCTGACAATTAGACAGCAGGGAGTTGCATAAATGAGGAAAATCATAATGGGGGACACGTCACAAGCGGTGTTCCTCAGGGGTCAGTGTAGGCCCGTTGATGTTTCACAATTTACATAAACGACATAGAATGTGGGAATAAATAGCGACATAAAGCAAATTTGCTGATGACACCAAAATAGCCTTCCAATTCAATTATTCCCCCCCCAAATGAGGACATTATAGCACTCCAGATGATTTGCAATAGACTGACGCAATGCGGAGAAGTGGCCAAGATGCAGTTTAATATGAACAAATGCAAAGTTTCTAAATGTTGGACAGTAAAATAACCATGCACAATACAAACTAAATAATTTAAGATCTTAAGTACTGCAGATTGCCGAAAGATTAAGAGTTCTGATTAGCAGTAATCTAAAACCAAGACAACAGTACATTAAGTGTATCGCAATAAACTAACAGAATTCTTGGCTTCATATCTAGAAGTATAAATTAAAGAATCCTCAGGTTGTTCTCACTCTATATAAAGCCTTGGTTAGGCCTCATTAAGACTAATGCTGCACAGTTCTGGTCACCGTGTTACAGAATGGATATAAATGCACTGAAAACGAACAGTGAGAATGACAAAGATGATCCCTTTTATCAGAAATCTTCCTATGAGGATATACTGAGGGCCCTAATCTGGCACTCTCTCGAAAGGCGTAAAAATTAGGGAGATATGATCGAGTGTTATAAATGGAAAACAGGATAAAATGAAGGGATGTAAATAGTGTGCTGAAAATTTCCACCTAGACAGGACTCGCAGCAATGTTTCAAGTTGGAAAAATTCATATTCAGGAAGATAGAGAAATACTGTTTGGTAATATGTTGTGATGAGGTGGCACAACTCCCCAGTACAGTTATTTAACGGCTAAAACGTTGTGTAATTTTTAAAATAGGTTAGATAAATTCATGAGTGGGTGTGGTGGGTTGAGTTGGACCTGACTAGGTTTGCTGCTGGTCTGGTAATAGTGGCTCCATCCTTGAGTGGGGATGACCAGACTGGGTGGGTCCTTGGGAAAATCCGGGGGGTGGGTCATTGCAAATCCGAGGGGGACATGGACCTGCTCTGCTTGGTCAGTAAGGCCTGTTTTTCTGTTTCCTTCTTCTTATTTCTTAGTTCTTTGTAATGAATGTTCGTGCCTGGAAACACAAATCAAAATAAACCATACCTCCGGCCGGTATTGAACCGCGGTCATAGTCACAAAACCCAGCCCGTCGCCGTAGCCACTAGAAACCAGCTAGCTGGAGTTTTTGAGACACTATGACCGCGGGTTCAATCCCGGCCGGGGGGTATGGTTTGTATTTGCAATCGTGCATTACGATTTCTTGAGTTCATGTTGACAAAATCAAAATCATCCACATATAAAGAGAACACCAAATTCCCGAAGAAAGTAGCTGAGGCTTGGCATAAATAGATAACAGAAACAGGTTTTTAAGACACATCCTTGGGGAATTCCTCGCTTAATCTTTACAACTTTTAAGCTTTATTGTTTTCTAGGGGAAGCTTTAGAATAAAGGGGGGTTTGGCTTTGTAGAACCAAGGAAACAAACAGAAAGGGTGTAGGGGTAATTTAAAATTGTGAGAGAGGTTGTGCGGGACCGGGTGTATCCTCCACAATAAACCCACGGCGGGAAACATAAGGCACTGGGTAATCGATGGTTAAACACTAGAAATTAAAACAAAATCTGATCTTTGTTAGCCTTAACTTATAAAACCTTTTCGTTTTTTTAAAAAGGGCCCAAAAATAAAACAGAATGTCAGGGGTCTAAAAACGTTTGTTCAATGCCTTTTTTATATGTTATGAAAAAGCAAACCTAAAAAAAAACGTTTCAGAATTCAAAACGCACGAAAAATGTTTCCTTTAATCATTTTCAGTCCATTTTCCCCCTTTTCCCTTTTTTCCCTTTTCTCAAATCACTTGGGGGGGAAAAAAGTAGAGAAGGAAAAACGACCATTCTAAGGGTAAGGGGGAAAAGGGGGGGTTTTCGGTAGCAGAGTAGAATAGGGGAATAATAAGTTGTAGCAAAGTAAGGGACCGGGCAAATTTAGGGACTTGTAATAAATATTGGGGAAACTTGAAGCAAATGTTAGGAGATTTGTAGCAAGCGTTGGGGAAACTTTATCATTATTAGAAACAAAAGCAGAAATTTTTAGGAGATTTGTAGCAAGCGTTGGGAAACTTTATCTTTTATTAAGAAAACACATAAATGTTAGGGTTGTACAAGCGTTGGAAATTTATCAGTTATTAAGAACTCAGTAAATGTTAGGAATTTGTACAAGCGTTGGAAATTTTACAGTTTTTAAAAAAACTACAGAAAATGTTAGGAGACTTGTAGCAACGTTGGGAAAATTTGTATCAGTTATTAAAAAAACTAGCAGTAAATTTTAGGAACTTTAGCAACGTTAGGAAATTTGATCAGTTATTAAAAAAATACAGAAATTTGGGAGACTTGTACAAGCTTTAAAAAACTTTACATTATTAAAAAACTAGCAGAAAATTTTAGGAGACTTGTAGCAAGCTTTTGGGAAAAACTTTATCATTTTTAAGAAACAGCATTTAAATTTTGGAAATTGTAAAGCTTAGGAAACTTGTTCATTTTAAGAAACTACAGTAAATGTTAGGAGACTTGTACAAGTTAGGAAACTTGTATCAGTTTTTTAAAAACTAGCAGTAAATGTTAGGAA
Source organism: Cherax quadricarinatus (assembly GCF_026875155.1). Lineage (NCBI taxonomy): Eukaryota > Metazoa > Arthropoda > Malacostraca > Decapoda > Parastacidae > Cherax > Cherax quadricarinatus. The sequence goes on from NW_026466109.1 coordinate 21,929, forward strand.
ATTGTAGAAAGCGTTAGGAAATTTATCAGTTATAAGAAACTACAGTAAATGTTGGAGATTGTAGCAAGCGTTAGGAAATTGATCTTATTAAGAAACTAGCAAATGTTAGGAGATTGTAGCAAGCGTTGGGAAAACTTGATCTTATTAGAAACACAGTAAATGTTGGGAAAATTGTAGCAAGCGTTGGGAAACTTGTATCGTTATTAAGAAATAGCAGTAAATGTTAGGAGACTTGTAGCAAGCGTTAGGAAAAAATTTTAAACATTTTTTTAAAAAACCAAAAAAGTTGGGCTTGTGCAACTAGGAAATTTTATATTTATTAAGAAAAAGAAAATTTTTTGGAAAACTGGGTACAACGTTAGGAAACTTGATCAGTTTTTTTTAAAAAAACAGAAATGTTAGGGACTGAGAAAAATGCGTTTAGGAAACTTGTATATTTTATTAAAAATACATAAATTTTAAGGACTTTCAAGCGTTAAAACTTTTTTTTTTTAAAAACTCCCAAAATTAGGGTTGTGCCCAACAGGAAACGTTCAGTTAAAAAACTAGCAGTAAATTTTTAGAGCCCTGTAGAAACGTTGAAACTTTACATTATTAAGAAACTGCATAAATTTTGTTGGAATTGTAGAAGCTTTGGGAAACTAGTATATTATTGGGGGGAAACTCATAAAAAACTGAAAGCAACGAAAACTTTATAAAATTATTAAAAAACTAGCAGTAAATTTTAAACTTGTACCCAACGTTTAAAAACTTACATTATTTAAGAAAACAAAAATTTAAGCCCCTTTACAACTTAAAATTTACAGTTAAAGAAACAAAACATAAAAGGAGATTTTTACAACGTTAGAAACTTGTAACTTAAAAAAACATCAAAAATGTTGGGAGACTTGAAACAACCAGGAAACTTTATCAGTTATTAAGAAACTAGCATTAAATGTTAGAGACTGAAAAGCGGGGAAATTTGTATATTTTTTAAAACCCTGCGTAAATTTTTAAAGAATTTGAAGGGTGGGGAAAATTGACAGTTATTTCCGTAAATGTTGGAGTTTTGTGCGGGGTTAGGAAACTGATAGGTTTTTTTAAAACCCCAGTAAAGTTAGGGACTTTGTAACAAGCGTTAAAACTTGTATCATTTATTAAAAACTACATAAATGTTAGAGACTTGTAGCAACTTAGGAACTTGTATCATTTTATTAAAAAACCAGTAAATGTTTGGAGACTTTAAAAACGTTAAAACTTTGTATTTATTAAGAAACTCATAAATGTTGGAACTTGGGGGGGGAAACGTAGAAATTTTGTTCTTTAAAAGAAAACTACGTTTTGGGTTGTTTTTTACCCCGCCTTGGGGATTTTTATCTGCTTTCACCTTTAATCCTGGCCCCAGTTCGTTTTTTTTTTATTTCCTCCTGTATTATTACATCCTGCAATTTCTTTATATTTCATTTAAGAAAAAAAAATGTGTATTTTTGAAAAAATATTCTTCGTAATAAATTAAAATTTTAAACTTTTTTTTTTGAACCATCCCGGTAACCCGTTTAGTGAAAACCACAAAACCCCTGGAACATTTTTTGGTTTTTTTTTGCCCCATAAAATTCTCGGGTGAAATGGTTCCCTCGATAATTTCACATAACTCTGTATTAGTTTCGAAAAAAAGTTTCCATTTAAAGGTGATTAGTTGATTTTCCCAATTAATTTTAAAACGGGTTTTTTGTTGATTTTAAAACATTTTCCGAACTAAAATGTTGGCCTCCCCAAACCCCAGGAAAGCACTGTTCCCAATTAAACAAAACTTAATTTTAAGGATCCAGTAATTAATTTACCCGGGTTTCACATTGTTTTACAAACAGATTAATGTTGACAAGGGTCTCTGCAAAGCTAAAAATGGTCCATTGTCTGGATTTTGAAAAGGTTTTTTGAATTTGAAATTCATTGTTTTGGGAAAAATGAAGGGTCAGGGGAGGAAAAAACTAAGCAGGGGATAGTTTTTTTTGGAAAAAATTTTGGGGGGTAAAAGACACCAACAATACAAACCACCACAGATCAAAAAATTTTTTAAAAAATATAAAAAAATTTTTAAAAAAAAAAGAAAAAAACACACTCACCCACAACTTTGCCCAAAAAAACCACCAAACACCCACTGCTAAACACTACAAAATTTTAAAAACCACATAACACATTTTCACCACCTTCCACCCAACCACCCTCCACACCCAAGCACCCCAAAACCCCAACTAAACCAAAACAATTCCAAAACCCCCCAAACCCCTTACCAAAACCCCGAAACCCAAGCCCCCCACACAAAACCCCAAAAACCCCCCCCACCACCAGCACCCCACCCCGCCTTCTTCCACACCTTTCGAAAAATTTTTTCCCCCATTCCTCCCCGAAAATTCACAAAAACAAAAAGCAGTAACCTGCGGGAAAAAATTTTTTCCCCCACTCCCAATAAAAGATCCCTTCCCCCTTAATTCCTCACACCTTCCCTAAAAACAAAACTAGCCCAATTTCACTCAAATACCCCCGTCCACACCCTAAAAACTTGAAACATAACTCCAATAATTCCCCTTTTGCTTCTGGAATTTTGTTACGTCTTAGTGCTCTTTTTTTTAATTGTATTTTTACTGTTGAATTTTACTTTTATTACGTTTTTAACTTCCTCAACTTCATTATCACCAACGCCCTTTTCTCGCTTCTTTTCACCCTAATTTTCTTTTAAATAAAACATAAAGTATTTCAGGTTGAAGGGGAAGTTGGTTTTACCGGCATGGGCATATTTTTGTTTAAAAAAACTTTTATAGTTTCCCAAGATAATTTTTTTTCAAACCCCTTTAAAAATTAAACAACCCGTGAATCACATTCCCGAAGCTTTTTTATAAAAAATTTTTTTCAATTTTTTTAAACTTGGTAATTGTTCTTTTGGGGGTCATAAACCCACCCCCACCTCTTTGCTTTGCACGGGATTATCCGTTTGTTTATTATCCCCCAGTTGGTACCTTTTAGCTTCAGGGTCGATTTTCCAAACCCCTGGCCAACCTTCTTTCACTGGTCGCTACTTTCCTCTCCCTAATTTTTTTACTACCTCTTTTTAAAAGAAATAAAAGGGGAACCCCCCTAAATTTCCCCTTTCCCTTTCCTGACTATCTGTCCTGAAAATACTTCCTCTCCCTTTATTATTTGCCCCCATTTCCAAAAATTTCCCCCTTGTTGCTTTTTTTTTTTGGGTTTTTCTTTTTCCCACCCCAAAAATCACAATTTCCTAATTTGGGGCTTTAACTGAAAAAAAATTTTTAATTTTTTAAAAAACGGGGTTTCAGTTTAAATCTTTTAACTTAAAAACATTTCAATTTTTCTTTTCCAATCTTAACTTAAAATTTAAAAAACAATTTCAATTTTTAAAAAATAGTTTTCTGGCCTTAACTGGTAATTTTTAAAATTTTTCTTTTTTTACAAATTTCTTTTAAAACATTCACATTCTTCATTGGGGGGGTTTAAAAAAACCCAAATTTTAACTTCTCTTTTCTATTCTTCACTGCTCACCCCCCGGGGGTAATACCAGTTTTTTCCTTCACTCTCTCCACCTTAAGTTCCCTTGGAAAATTTTTTCGTACCCAATTTTGGACATCAAAACCCAATTTTAACTTACCCACCTTTGGGGTCAAATTGCCATGTTCTACACTAACCCCAATTGGGAATGTACAAGTCTTGGGGATAACTTACCTCTAAATTTTTTCCTTTGTTATTTCTGTATTCAGTTAAAAAACAACTAGAAAAAAAAAATTTTTAATATTCCCTCTAATGTAATGTGTTTAAAAGCCCCTTTAAATTTAAAATTAACAACAAACCCTTTTTCCTTTTTTCCTAAAAAACAATCTGTATACTTATTTTTCCTTTTGAAAAAGATACTTTTTCCCCTTTTTTACGTCAACAACTTAATTATATTACACCTTAAACCTTTATTACCTTTAAAAACAATTCTAAAATTTCAACATAATACTTTGTTATTCACTGAACAACGTTCAAAGATCAATTGTTATCACAGCAAACCCAAAGCAAATGTCACCGTTATACACAATACACAAAGAAACACAACGACAGTGTACCAGAAACCCAAACAGAAATTCACAAAAAAAAAATTTTAATTTTTTAAACAAAAACAAAATATCACAATGCCCACAATAAAAAAGTCACACTAGAGTAAAAAAATAAGAGATAGAAAGATACACTTTTTAACAAAAAAAAACACAGAATACACCGTTGACACAACAATAAAGGTACACAATAACAGCAGTTACAAAGATCACCGTTTCACAATAAAACAGTTACAAAGATACCGTAATAAATTTGGTAGAATTACCGACAATTTTAAAGTAAAAGAAAACAATTTAACCCAATGGACTTTTTATTGTGGCAACGTTTCGCTCCTGAGAGCAAATTTTCCCACAATAAAAATGTCACATTAGTTGCATTTTGTTCCTTTTATTTTACAAAGATCACACTGTTGTACACAAAACAACAGTTACAAAAAATAAATTTGAACAAAATATCAAAGAGGATCACAGATCACACTGTTTTCAGTGTGATCAAAAATTAATTCGATCTTGCGTAGAAAGTTTAAAGGGGTTAAATTTTCTAAAAAAGTTTAAAAAAATTTTGGGTATTGTTGAAGTCAGACACGGGAGAATTTCTTTTTAAGACTTGAAATTTTGACCTTTGTTTTATTTTATTAAAAGATTTTGGGTTTTTAAAACTTTGAGCTTGAAATTTTTAAAATTTTACAAATTTTTATTAAATTGTTTCCCCTGAATAATTTAAGAAGGGTCTGCTGACGGCTTAAAACCCAAAAAAAGTTATTTTAAATTGGGAAAGTTTTTTACACTAATTTCGACCAGGGGCGGGGAAATTTGCTAATTTTTTTAAAAACCCAAAATTTAAATGATAAAAAAAATACTAAAAATATTTTCAGATTTAGGGGGTTTTTAAATTTTTTTACGAGACAGCGCTTCCTTATTTTTTAGAACTTTTTTAATAAAAAAAATTTTTTTCTCCATAATTTTCGTTTTTTAGGTAGTTTTGTCTTAATTGTTAGCTGGGAAATTTTTAAACGCTGGGGGCCGTTCTGGGGGAGTTCTCGGTACTTTTTCAGTGCCTGACTATTAAAGGCAATGTTTCACAGCTTTTTTTTACCCGGTTGGTCAAAAGGTCAATGTTTCACAAACTAAATTTTTTCCTGGCGGGCAATGGCAATGTTCACGATATTTATTTCCGGCTGGTCATGCAATGTTCACGACTATTTATTACCTGGCTGGTAAAGGACAAAGTTCACGGGCTATTTTTTTTTCCTGGGGCAATGGGCAATGTTCAGACTATTTATTACCTGCTGGTCAAAGGACAATGTTCACGGACTATTCATTTCCGGGGTGGCAATGGACAATGTTCACGGGCTATTTTCTTACCTGGCGGTCAATGGACTTTTTCACGACTATTTATTTTCCTGGGGTCAATGGAAAAATTACAAAGACTATTTTTCCTGGCTGTCAATGGCAATGTTTTCAAAGGGCTATTTATTACCTGGTTTGGGCAAAGGGGCAATTTTCACGACTATTTTTACCCGTCAAAGGACAAAGTTACAGGGCTTTTTTTTACCTGGTTTTGGGCAATGGACAATTTCACGGACTATTTTTTTACCCGGTTTGGGCAATGGACAATGTTTCACGGGCTATTTATTCCTGGGGTCAATGGCAATGTTACACGGGACCCATTTTAATACCCCTTTAATGGACAATGTTACACGGATTTTATTCCCGGCGGGCAATGGCAATGGGTTTCACCCGGGGCCCATTTTTACCTGGAGGGCAAGGACAATGTTCACAAAAAAAAAACCCCGGGGCAAGGAAAGACACGGACTATTTTTTACCTGGGGGTCCCCAAGGCCAAATTTTCCCAAAAAAGGGCTATTTTTTTTACCCCGGCAGGTCAATGGACAAAGTCCCACAACCCATTTTGGGGGTTTTTTTTGGGGGGTGGGGGTATTTTATTTCCTGGCGGGCAATGGGGCAATGTTACACGGGACTATTTCTTACCTGGGGGTCAAAGGACAATGTTACACGGGTTTTATTCCTTTGGTCAATGGCAATTTACACGACTATTTCATTACCTGGCGGTCAATGGACAATGTTTCAAAAACCCGGGCTTTTTTTTACCCCCGGGTCAAGGGGCAAAGTCAAACCGGGGCTATTTTTTTACCTGCGGTCAATGGACAATGTACACGGGAAAATTTATTTCCTGGCGGGCAATGGGCAAAGTTTTAAAGGATATTTTTATGGCGGTCAAAGGACAAAGTTCACATATTTTTTTTACCCGGTTGGTCAAAGGACAAAGTTACACGGACTATTTATTTCCTGGCGGTCAATGGACAATGTTACACAACTATTTTATTACCTGGGTCAAAGGGCAATGTTTTCAAAGGGGCTATTTTATTACCTGGGTCAAAGGACAATGTTCACGGACATTTTTTTACCCCGGCAGGGCAATGGACAATGTTTTAAAGGGTATTTATTACCTGGCGGGGGTTTCCCGGAAATTTTATTAAATCTCAATGGACAATGTTAAAAAAAGGACTATTTTATTCCTGGCGGGCAATGGACAATGTTACACGGAATATTTCATTTCCCGGTGTTCAAAACAATGTTACCCCGGCTTTTTTCTTACCCTTTCGGGTTCCCTTTTTTGGGAAAAAACAAAATTTTTTTTGGGTTTTTTTTTACAAAAAACTATTTTATTACCCCGGGTCAATGGACAAGTTTAAAGGACTATTTATTTTCCTGGGGTCAATGGCATGTTACCCCGGACTATTTAACCTGGGGTCAAAGGACAAGTTCACGGACTATTTTATTCCTGGTTTGGGCAAGGGCAATGTTACAAAGGACTATTTTATTCCCCCGGGGTCAAGGGCAATGTTTTCAGGACATTTAAACCCCGGTCAAGGCAATTTCACGGACTTTTTTTACCCCGGTGGGCAATGGGCAATGTTACACGATAAATTTTTTTTTTACCCCGGTCAATGGGCAATGTACCGGATATTTTTTACCTGGCGGGCAAGGACAATGTTACCGGACTATTTTATTACCTGGCGGGCCCAGGACAATTTTACAAAAAACATTTTTTAATGGGGGTCAAAGGGCAAGTTAAAAAGGCTTTTTATTTCCTCTGGGCAATGACAATGTTTCAAAAGGGACATTTTATTCCCCGGTGGGCAAGGGGCAATGTTAACGGACATTTATTACCTGGGTCAATGGAATGTTACACGGACATTTATTACCGGCGGGGCCAAAGGACAAGTTTAAAAAGGGGCTTTTCATTACCCTGGGTAAGGGGCAATGTTACAAAGGACTATTTTATTTTCCCGGTTTTTTCAAAGGACAATGTTACACGGGCTTTTTATTCCCCGGGGGCAATGGACAATGTTACACACAATTTTATTACCTGGGGTCAATGGACAATTTTTCACACTATTTATTCCTGGGGTCAATGGCAATGTTACAAACCGGCTATTTCTTTTCCGGCGGGCAAGGCAATGTTACCGGACTATTTTTATTACCTGGGGTCAATGAAAATTTACACGGGTATTTCATTCCTGGAGGTCATGGACAAGACACGATATTTCATTACCCGGCGGTCAATGGACAATGTTTCACGACTATTTCATACCTGGGGTCAATGGAAAATTTTTAAGACTATTTTTTGGCAGGGCCTTTACAAGTTAAAAAATTTCATTACCCGGGGTAATGGAAATGTTTAAAAGGGAATTTTTTTATGGCAGGAAAGGACCCAATGTCAAGAACTTTTCATTCCTGGGGAGGTCAAAGGGCAATTTTTAAAACCTTTTTTTTGGGGTCTGACTGTTACACCCACATTTTTATTATGGGATTTTAATGGGAAAAGACAAACGGGTATTTAACCTTTAGGTCCCCAAAGGACTGTTTTTAAGGGGTATTTATTCCTTTTTAATAAAATTTAAGGATATTTATTCCTATGTCAGGAAAGTCACAGGTTTTATTATGGATCAATTTTTTAAAGTTTCCGGTATTTATTACTTTTAATGGACAATTTTAAGGACATTTCTTTTGGAGGTTGGCTGTTACCACTATTTTTTTAAAGGAGGTTAATAAAATGTTCCGGACTTTTTATGATTCCCTGGCAATTTAAAAACGGACATTTCTTACCTGGTTTCAGACAATGTTACAAAGGACTATTTCATTACCTGGCATCAATGGAAAAGTTCAGGGTATTTTTTTAATGGAGGGAATGGCAATTTCCGGTTTTTATTATGGGGTTTTTGGACTGTTTAAAAGGGTTTTATTTCCTGGGGAAGGAAATGTTAAAGGATATTAAAATAGGGAATACAAGTCACGAACTATTCTTACCCGGGAAGGGGAAATTTTAAGGACTTTTTATTAATGTTTGGTCAATGGAAAATTTTCCGGAAATTTCATTCCTGGCAGGTCATGGGCTGTTGAATTTTTAAAATTGGCAATGGACAATGTTTTAAAAACAAAAAAAATACCTGGTTGGTTCAAGGAAATGTTCAAACTTTTTTTTACCTGGTTCCAAATGGAAAATCAAAAGATTATTTCTTATTGGCTGAAAAAGGAAATTTTACACGGGGTATTCATTACTTGCTGGGGCTGACAAAAATTTTTACAACAACTATTTTAACCTGGGTTTGGGTCCTGGACAAAAAAAAGATATTTTAAATTCCGTTGTAATGGGGCAATGTTCAGAAAATTTATTTCCTGGCGGGCAAGGCAAGTTCCGGAACAAAATGGTTTTCAAGGGCAATTTTACACGGCTTTTCATTACCTTTTGCAAAAAAAAAAAAAAAGGACTACATACCCAGAAAAATGTTAAGATTTTCATTCCGGGGCAAAGGGAAATGTTTCAGGTATTTCATTTACCCGCGAATGGCAATTTAAAATTTCAACCTGGAGTCAATGGCAAGTTCAAGACTTTTATTTCCCGGTCAATGGCAGTTAACACTTTTATTTACGGGAGGAATGGGCAATTCCGGACATTTCAAACCGCAGGGAATACAAAAAACCCATATTTCATATGGCGCAAGGGGGGAAATTTAAATTTTTTATTACCCGTAATGGAAATTTTCCGACCTTTTCAATTTCCCCTTATAAATTTTAAGAAATTTATTCCCCGGTAAAAAATTTAAAAGGACATTTATTACTCGGGCAAATGGAAATGTTACAAAATTTTCATTATGGGTCAATCATTTACAGAATTTATACCGGCGGGCAATGGCAATGTTACCGGTTTTTTCCCTTACCTGCAGGTCTTTGGGCAAAGTTCCCCGGTTTTTTTCCGGGGTCAATTGCTGTAAAAGGACTAACAACCGCGGCCCAAAGACAATGTTCACGGACTATTTTTTTCCTGGGGTAAAGGACAATGTTACCGGACATTTATTTGGTTGTTGGGACCCAAATGTTACACGGGGCTATTTTCCCATTTTGGGTAATGGACAAAAATTTACAGAATATTTATTAATTTTTTCTTTTTGGGTTTTTTTGGACAATATTTCCCTTTTTTACCATTTTGGTCAATAAAATTTAAAATTTTATTAAAAGGGTCAATGGACATTTTTAACCGGGAATTTTTTTTTTTGTCTTTTTTCCCTTTTTACGTTAAAGTATACAAGAAAATTTCTTTAAACAAAACAAATTTTTGGGGAAAATCTTTGGGTTTTTAATTTTTTTTAAGAAATTCCTTTTAAATTTTTTAATTTTAGGTTTTCGCTTTTTTAAAAAAATTTTTTTGGGTTTTTTCTGTTTTTATTCCCCCACCCACTTTTCCTACTTTACCTTTTTTTCATAAATTGGAGAATTATCCTTCCCTTATTTAACCCTTTTCTTTCTAAAAAAGTTTCTTTAAGGGTTTTTTTTTTTGGTTTAAATTTTTACTTAATTTTTTTTAATTTTAAATTTTTTTAAAATTAAAAATTTCCCTTTGGGAAAAAATTTTTTTCAATTTTTTACCCTTTTGGGTTTTTTTTAAGAACCCCTTAAAATTTGTTTTTCCTCAACTTATTTCCAACCCAATATAAAACTTTCTTTTAAAAAATTTTTTTTTTTTAAATTAGTTTTATTTTTTTTTTAAATTTGAAAATTAAAATACTTTTTCCTTCCACGATTTATCTTCCTTTTACCCTTAAAATGGTCCCCCTTCTAAAACCCCAAAATTTTCCTTTTTCCCGAAAACATTATAAAAAATTTTTTAAAAAAACAAAAAAAAAATTTTACACCCCTTGTTCCAAACCCCCCCAAAAATTTTTTGGGGGGGGGGGGGGGGGGGGCATTTCCGACAAAAATTGGCAACCCCCCCCCCACAACCCCTTTACTACCTTTCAAAAAACCCAAGGAGGGGGCCCCTAACCTTTTCCCTTTTCCACTTTGACAATTGGAGGAAATTTTCCTTTAGAAATTTTTAAAACGAAAAAAGGCCCCAAAAATTTTTTTGGCCCTTCCCCGGTCCCTTTTTGGGGCCCCCCCCCCTGCCCCACCGATTAATTAAAATTTTTTAAAAAAAATTTAAATTTTTAAAATTTTTATTTTAATTAAACCCCCCCGACCCCAATGTATTTTTTCAACCCCTTTTTTAGGAAAAATTTTCAACGAAAAATTATTCAGAAGGATTTATTTTTCCTAAAACCAAAAACTTTTCCAACATTTTTTCCATTTATTTTCCCCCCTAATTAAAATT
>NW_026466110.1:0-12768 GCF_026875155.1 Cherax quadricarinatus
GTTGTGCTTAAGTCAGCAAAAATCGAGTCAGACACTACTACCCACAATTTAACCCATGGTAAAATGACCATAAAGGTACGGGTACATATGGCGGTTTTTAGGCTTGAGTTTGCTGAGTCAGCCTGACCACGATGTTTAAAAAAAAACGTAAATAACGAGTTAACCTTTTTTCACTCTACACTATAAATGCTTGTATAACTGTAAATCACACATGAATATTTTTACAATATAAAATTTTAACTGTTAATAGTTTTTGAAAGCTTACATTTATTACAAGTTCCTTTAATATAACAGGTAGGGGTTTGGGTAGCAGCAACCACCCAGGGAAGACTCCCGTCCTGCCAGAGACTGTGAAACAAAACCTGTAACTGTTTTGCATGAGGTAGGATTGCGGGTTTCTTTTTTTGTCTCATAAACACCTAAATAACGGGAATTTGCTACTCCTACTTACATTTTGGTCAATTCAAGACACGCACATCTTTTTATTATAACATACATCTAGGTTTTTCTCCTTTTCTAAATAGCTTTTGTTTTTTTTTATTTCTTCTTTTGCCTGGGGAATGGAAAAGAATCTTCCTCCTAACCGCGTGTGTATGAGGCCCGAAAAATGGGGGGAGCAAGGGGTAGAACCCCCCTTCTCCTGTAACAATTACTAAAAAAAGAAGAAAAAAAAACTTTTATAAAACTGGGTTGTTAAAAATGTGCGTGGATGTATGGGGATGACAAAACAATTTCGATTTTTATAAATAAAAAAAGTTGGAGTCCGGCCCAAAGCGAAAAAAAGTGAAGGGGGTGGGAGATTTCAGTGGGGGGAAATAAAAGGGGATTAAACGGGAGTATCTGGAGAGTTAGAGCAAAGGAAGGGGTACCAAAATGTTAATATCAGTTTAGGGAAGGAAAAAGAAAAGAATGTGTAAATTCAAAAATTTGTGGATTAAAGTAAAGGTTGGTCGAGAAGTGGGTCAAATAAGCGGGGTTGCCCTGGAGAAGAAGGAATCAGAGGAAGAGAGGATTTGGGAGAGTTAAGTAAATGTATAGGAGCCTTTGAACCAAGTGAGGAAAATTGTGGTGGGGGACTTTAAATGCTAAAGGGGAGAAACTTTTAGAGAGGGTGTGGTAGGTAAGTTTGGGGGGCCTTTAAAAGATAAGGGGCCCCTTTGTTTGAACTTTGTATAGAAAGGGGTTTTTGTTATAGGTAATACTATTTTAAGAAAAAGAGGAAAAAAAGTATACACGAAAGATGTGGGCAAAAGACAGTAGTTTTTGGATTTGTTTTGGTAGAAAAAAGACTGTTGAGTAGACTTCAGGATGTACATTTTATAGGGGGGGCCACAGATAACAGATCACTTTCTAGTTACACCGGAGTAAAGGTAGAGGGGATAAAAGAGAATAAAAGCACGGGAAGAAGAGGCAAGTTTTAAACAAAAAGGGAGGAGTTGGGTAAGATATAAACGTATTGGGGGTAGTGGGGCTAATAGAGATGGGGAAAATGGGGTCAAAGAGGTAGGGGGTAGGTTTAAAAATGTAGTGTTAGGTGTTCGCAAAATTTGTGGTTACAGGAAAGGGGGTGCGGAGGGAAGAGGGGGCGATTGGTAAAATGATAAAAGTAAAGGTAGAAAGGGGGAAAAAAAATTTAGATTTTGAGAATTTTTTCAAAGTAGAAGTGATGCAAGGGGGGAAAGAGTTATGGAAAAAAGAAAAAGGGGGGGAAAGGAGGGGTGAAGCAATGTAAAAAGAGAGAAAATGAGAGAGGGGGTGAGTGTTACAAAAAATTTTGTTGAAAATAAAAAAATTTTGGGTGAGATTAACAATTAAGAAACCAGGAAAAAATGGATTTGTCATTAAAAAATAGGAGAGGGAGTTATTAAATGAAGGTAGAGGTATTGGAAGGGGAAAGGGAATATTTTGGGGAATTGTTAAAGTTGAGAAGATAGGGAAGCTGTGTTTTGTGTATGCGGAGGAAAACATCTTGGGGAGTGAGGAAGAGCCAGTTGTGGTGTGGGGAAGTTCGTGAGGCAGTAGGTAAATAAAAGGGGGGTAAGGCACCCGGGATTGAGGGATAAAGATAGAAAGTTAAAAGCAGTGGGATAATTTTTGGGTTGGTTGGTCAATTATTTAAAAATGGGGGAAGGGGGTAAGGTACCTGGGATTGGCAAGAGCATGCATAGTCCTTTTGTATAAAGGGCAAAGGGGGATAAAAGAGGTGCAAAAATTAAGGGGGGATAAGTCTGTTGAGTGTACCGGGTAAAGTGATGGTAGAGAATAATTGAAAGAATTAAGATAAGACGGAGAATAGGATAGCAATGAACAAGGGCTTTGGGAAAAGGTGGGGGGTGGTGGACCAGTGTTTACGTGAAACTATAGTGAACAGTATTTAGAAAAGGCAAAAGGGGTTTTTGTGGCATTTAGGGTTTTGGAAAAAGGGGGTATGCGGGGGGGATAGGGGGGCAATGTGGCAGATTTGAAGTGTATGGTGTAAGGTGGTTACGAAAGCAGTAAAAGAGTTTTTACGGGGATATGAGGCTCAAGTTAGAGTATGTAGGAAAAAGGGGGAAATTTTTTTTCCCTAAAAGTAGGCCTTAGACAAGGATTGGATGTCACCGTGGTTTTTTAATAATTTATAGATGGGGTTGAAAGAAAAAATCGGGGCCCCTTGGCAAGGGGCGTGGATTTAAAAAGATAAAAAATCACACCAAAGTGGGAGTTGCACAGCTGCTCTTTGCCGATGACACTTTGCTCTTGGGGGAGTTTCTAAAGAAAAGTTGAGGTTGTGAAAGATTTGGAGGGTGTGCAAAAAAAGAAAAAAAGTGAAAAAAGGAAAGAGTAAGGTTATGGGAAAACAAAAAAGGTGATGAAAGATTGAATTAAATTTGGGAGGGGAGGGGAAATGGAGGAGGTAAACGATTCAGATATTTGGGAGGGGACTTAGGGGATGGGTCTATGAAAGATGGGGGAAAATCATAAAATTTGATGAGGAAAAAAGAGGATGGGCACTAGGGTCGGGGAGCAAAAAAATTTTGCCCTTGGGGGCAAAGAGGGAATGAAAGAGAGTTTTTTCCCAAACGCTTATTGGGTGTGAAGCGTGGGTGATAAATTTTTGCAGCGAGGAGAAGGCTGGAGGCGGGGGAATTCATTCTGAGGGCAATGTGTGGTGTGAATATAATGAAGAGAATTCGTTTTTGGAAGTTAGGAGGAGGTGGGGGATTACCAAAACTGTTGCCGAGGCTGGGAAGGGTTTTTGAGGTGGTTCGGACATGTAAGAGAATGGAGCGAAACAGAATGATTCAAGAGTGATCATCTTAGTGGAAGGGGAAGGGGGGGTGGGGTCGGCCAGGAAGGGTTGGAAAGGGGGGGGTAAAGGGGAGGTTTTTGGTGCGAGGGTTGGACTTCCAGCGGCATGCTAGCGGTTTGATAGGAGTGAATGGGGGACAAATGGTTTTAAAACTTGCGTCTGTTGGGGTGTGAGCAAAATAACTTTTTTAGGGATTCAGGGAAACCGGGAGGGCCCGGGCTTGATCCTGGAGGGAAAATACAGTGCTCCACCTTTAAGGAGGGGTGTTAATGTTCAGTTTTAAAAAATGTAGTGTAAAACCCCCTTGCAAAACAGTATGGGGTGAATAGGGGAAAAGTTTTTCTTTTTGGGCCACCCGCCTTGGGGATCGGGGTGTAAAAAAAAAAAAAAAAAAAAAAAAAAATCTATAAAAAAACAAACTTTAAAAAACAATCTTGTCTTTAAATTTTGTTTATAAACATTAAAACACATTGTATATACACCAGACAAACCCAACTCAGTTGGTTGTTGTTTTCGTAGTCAGCGATTTTTGAGTTTTAGCAGGGGGGCAGGGCCATCCCCAGTTTTTTTTGACCGAGTCCCCACCCCTTTTCTTTGGGTAAAAGCTGGGTGAGCGCCCCGTTTTTCTTTTGGGTGCACATTCTCTGTATTGAGTCTGGAGGGGCCATTTAATATTTATATTGTAAAACACTGTTTTACAGCTTTTTTTCGAAGTCTTGGCTCGTATTATTTGTTTCACGTAGTGCAACAATTTGGACCACAGGTTTGGCCTTTTTTGGTTCACACGACCAAAATGTTGAGAAATGGTTTCACCGCAAGCTTATACATATTTTATAGGGAAAACTTAGCTTTTGAAAACAGCTCACGCTACACACCGCCCCCGCAGACGGATCTTGAGAAACGTCGAAGCCATTCCTCAATGGCTGAAATGAGTTTTTAATTTGTAAGATTATAAAATTTCCCCCAGGGGTGTTATGTCAGCATATTTTATTCATGATTCTGACAACTTACTGTGTGGGCCCAAAAGGCCATTCACCGGGGTTTATGATAAGTGACAACTCACGATTTATCCAATGCACACATAGTAGACATCACATTAGAACACCCATTGGGGGTATGTACGACCCATAATTACGCCGGATATCTTTGAGTTGATTAAAAGAATGTGTCCTTGAAAATACGCACTACACTCTTTTGGGTCACAACACTCGTTGTTACAGTTCATCAATAATTGTTCACACAATATCACCAAGAAGTTGATCACACTTCTCTAAGTGTTTATCGTGTTTTTTGAGACACTTTGTTCACACTAACGCAAGACTTCTTCGTTGTTATCCTGGGGGTCAGTGCACTTCATAATCAAAAGTAATCTGAAGACGCCACAACGCCCCCCGTCGTCACGCCCCCAGCACAAAGAAAAGCGACCATACTTTTTTTTCCTTGCCCTTCCTCCATGAAGCAAAAGAATGTTTTTTCTTGCTGCTTAAACATAGACAACAATAACCCATCTTTTCCTGAAATAAAAAAGAAGCAGGATTTTTTTAATTTCTCTAATGTAAAGTGGACTGTCTCTTATTTAAATCACTTTGGGAACACTGGGTCGCACGGAGCGGGGGTCGCTTGACCACATTTTGTATACTGGTACTGCATCTGGGCAAATTTCTCCTGAGCAGTAAACAAGATCTGCCCCCTTTTTGAGGGGTGGGCCCCCCCAGGGGTGAAAGGGGGGAAGGGGTGAAGGGGGTGAAGGGGGGTAAGGGGGCTGAAGGGGGCTGTACCCCCTCCTAGAGAAAATTTCTCCACGACCAATGACTTTTGGCAAAACTTAAAACACTAGGATCGCGGCTCTGACTATGCCCCTTAAAGATTCCCTGCAGTGTTTATCTCAACAGTATTTTTCAAAGGGACAGGTCAACAAGGGCCCATTTGTCCATGTTTTCCGCAGGAATGATCTTTGGGGGCTTGTTTTTGACGTCATTTTTTGATTTTCTTCAGCTCTCTCGAATCACATGCAATGCTGAAAATGTCTCTGATATTTACTAACCCTTTAGAGGAAATGCTAGCTTTCACATAAATCAATTACCAGTTTACGACTGTATCAGCCCGGATAAACGATGGCAGGTTATAGGTGCTCTGAGGAAACACAAGTGATGGTCTCTGGGTACCATAATGGTAATGCTGAAGCAGTGATAAGAATGAATGGGAGCGTGTTGGAACCCGAGGATGAGGTCGATATCCTATGGGTGAAATTTGATTCCTAACTGACTGAAGAACCATGTAGTAAATCTCGCAAACAAGGCGGCTGAGAAGCTTACAACATTTAGACTTATTTTGCATCTGCACAAAAGTAGAGGCTGCAAGAATTTGTAAAAGGCACAAACAAGTATGCTCACACCTTGAGTGCACTCCACATTTTTGGAAATGTCTCTTCCCCCATGTCTTTTCTACGACTTCTTCGCGGAATAGAAAACAGACGAGGATGGCTCATCTCTTCTCTGGATCCGGCCTGGACAGATCTGTCATTTCAGCAGAGGCCCTCAACACCGGTGGGATATGAGTGGCCTTATTGTTAAGTACAAGGCCAATGTAAAGGTACCACACTTGGCTCCACTTCATGGTCAGCGAGAAGAGAGCTTCTATACCACAAGATGGGCAGTGAACAGGAACTAAACTCTGGTTGTACCCATCTCAAGAACATTACTTCATCCGAGATCATTTATATCCCAGGATGACTAGTCTGGAACATGTCCGCATAGCAAAATGACATCGATGAAATAAAATCAACTGACCAAATGGCTCCAGCTTCTCCCTATTCAGTACTTGTATACCTCATAACAATAACAAGGTTTTCAAATGAGAGGGTGTTTGGATATAAATGTATGAACACTTAACCCTGTAAAACCAGTGATAAAAAAAGAGGAAGGGTAGAGAGTAGGAGAGGGAGGGAGGAGAGGGAGGGGGAGAGGATGGGGGAGAGGGATGGGGAGAGGGAGGGGGAAGAGGGAGGGGGAAGAGGGAGGGGGAGGGGGAGGAGGGATGGGGGAGAGGAGGGATGGGGGGGGAGGGAGAGGGAGGGAGGGGGGGGGGAGGGAGGAGGGAGAGGGGAAAGGGGAGGGGGGGGGAGAGGGGGGGGGGAGGGGGGGGGGGGGTGGGGGAGGGGAGGGGGGAGAGGGAAGATTCCGTAATGGTAAATTTATCTCAGGAAAATGTACTACCACAACCTGGTAAAATGTGCTTTACGGCCCTGGCAATGTAGTTCACACCCTGTTAAATATACTTCACGCCCTGCTACATGTACTTCACACCCTGTAATATACTTCACACCCTGCTACATGTACTTCCAACCCCCGCTAATTTTACTTCACACCCTGTTAAATATACTTCACACCCTGCTTACATGGTTACTTCACACCCTGTTACTTTTATTCACACCCTGCACATGTACTTCACACCCTGCTACATGTACTTCACACCCTGCTACATGTACTTCACACCCTGGGTTAAATATACTTCACCCCCCTGCTCATGTACTTCACACCCTGCTACATGTACTTCACACCCTGCTAAATGTACTTCACACCCTGCTAATATACTTCACACCCCGCTACATGTACTTCACACCCTGCTACATGTACTTCACACCCTGCACATGTACTTCCACACCCTGTAAATAAAACTTTACACCCTGCTAATTTTTCTTCACACCCTGCTAAATGTACTTCACACCCGTTAAATATACTTACACACCCTGCTACATATACTTCACACCCTGCTAAATGTTCTTCACACCCCCGCTAAATGTACTTCACACCTGGGTTTAAAAATACTTCACACCCTGCTAAATGTTTCTTCACACCCTGTTAAATTACTTCACACTCTGCTACATGTACTTCACACCCTGCTAAATTTCTTCACACCCTGCTAAATGTACTTCACACCCTGCTAAATGTTTTCACACCCCGCTAAATGTACTTTACACCCTGCAAATGTACTTCACACCCGCTAAATGTACTTCACACCCTGCTAAACGTACTTCACACCCTGCTAAATGTACTTCACACTCTGCTACATGTACTTCACACCTGCTACATGTTCTTCACACCCTGCTAAATGTACTTCACACCCTGCTAAATGTTCTTCACACCCTGCTAAATGTACTTCACACCCTGGGAAAATGTTCTTCACACCCTGCTAAATGTACTTCACACCCTGCCCAAATGTACTTCACACCCTGCTAAATGTTCTTCACACCCTGCTAAAAAGTACTTCACACTGTTAAATATACTTCACACTCTGCTACATGTACTTCACACCCTGCTACATGTTCTTCACACCCTGCTAAATGTACTTCACACCCTGCTAAATGTACTTCACACCCTGCTAAATGTACTCACACCCGCTAAATGTTACTTCACACCCGCTAAATGGGACTTCACACCTGCTAAATGTACTTCACACCCTGCTAAATGTACTTCACACACCTGCTAAATGTACTTCACACCCTGCTAAATGTACTTCACACCCTGCTAAATGTACTTCACACCCGCTAAAGGTACTTCACACCCTGCTAAATGTACTTCACCACCCTGCAAATGTTTTTCACACCCTGCTAAATGTACTCCACACCCTGCTACATGTACTTCACACCCTCTACATTACTTCACACCCTGCTACATGTACTTCACACCCTGCTACATGTTTCTTCACACCCTGCTACATGTAAATTCACACTCTGCTAAAATGTACTTTCCCACCCTGCTACATGTACTTCACCCCCCTGCTACATGTACTTCACACCCTGCTACATGTACTTCACACCCTGCTACATGTACTTCCCCACCCTGCTAAATGTATTTCACACTCTGGCAATTTAGAAAGTTGTGTTTAAAATCGCCTCTTTAAAATGGTGTTTGAGTTTCTTCTTAAATCCAAACTAAGCATGTTGGCAAATATTGAACACTTCTTGACTCGGGGTCACGGGAAAGGATTTCTCTTGAAGACAACATTTTCTTTGTTTTTAAGGGATGGAATGAAAATGTTTTTGTTCTCTTCCTTTCCAGTGGCTTTCCCAGTTTGGTGACTATTTCACTGATCATTCATTGGACATTTATGTAAAATGGTAAGAATAAAGTTAGGTAAATTAAGATATTGAAGAAAAAGCTCTCGATTCATTGTATACAGAAAATATACAGATCTCCTCTTACTTGTCTTTTAACGTGTTCTGTGCACACACATTCTGGTTTGAAGGTTTTAAGATTTATGATATACCTGGCATTACAGTTAGAATAATTGTTGAATATTTGGTGGTTGGGGTGGCATAACTGGATCCATTTATGACTACAGAACAGTTAAATTTATAACAAAAAAGGTACAATACCGTGACTGGAATGATACACAAATAACTCGCACATAGAAGAGAGAAGCTTACGACGACGTTTCGGTCCGACTTGGACCATTTACAAAATCACACTAACCAGAAGTGGAGCAGAACGGCTATATATAGGCAGGAAGAGGTAGTGGTGGTGGTGGTAGTAGTAGTAGTAGTAGTAGTAGTAGTAGTAGTAGTAGTAGTAGTGGTGGTGGTGGTGGTAGTGGTAGTAGTAGTGGTAGTAGTAGTGGTAGTAGTAGTGGTAGTAGTAGTGGTAGTAGTAGTGGTAGTAGTAGTGGTAGTAGTAGTGGTAGTAGTAGTGGTAGTAGTAGTGGTGGTAGTAGTGGTGGTAGTAGTGGTGGTAGTAGTGGTGGTGGTAGTAGTGGTGGTGGTGGTAGTAGTGGTTAATAAGGAGGAGGAGCCAAATACAAAGAAAGGGGAGCACTGCAAGGGAGCTAGGTGCCCACAGAGGGAGAGCAAGTGCACAGAGGTGGGTGAAAGGGGAAGTGTGAAATAAATAATGAAGGAACAGAAACACGAGACAGAAGGAAGACAGACAACCCAGAGGAGAAAAAGGAAAGAGGAAAGGGGAAGAGGAGAAGAAAAAGAAAGAAAAAAATGAAGAGTCAGTTAAGTCACGGGTGTTCTGAAGTTTGGAGCATTTTACAATGTAGTGGGAGAGAAAGGCATCTACAGAGACGAAGCCAGGGCTAAGATTCATACAAGGAAAGTTGTGTATTAGAGAGGATTCAACTAGACGGCGACTGTTAGAGTTGGAAGTAGGGAAGACAGTTTTAGCAGAAGACCAGGCAATAGGATGGCTATGATCTCTGACGTGACAGAAAAGAGCATAGCCATCCTATTGCCTGGTCTTCTGCTAAAACTGTCTTCCGGTCGTAAAATAAAGAATTTAGTCCGTTGTGTGGTCCGAAACTGAGTGTGGAGTAGAATGGGAAGGTAACAAAGTAACATCGTCTGGAGATTGTCGTTGGCGTTAAGAAGTGGGACCAGAGCCGGTCCGACGTGAGACGGGCTGGCGATTCGAAATCGTCGCACCATAGAGGGAGAGGCCGGAAGCATAGTCAGAGGAGAGCGGAGGTCAACAAATCGAAGGAGTCAGTGGAAGCCCCGGTACCTGAAGCGGGTCAGGAAACAGCACCAGCAAGAGGTACAGGGGCCTTGGGAGTGTCCCAAAGAGTGTCCAAAGAGTGGCCAAAAGACGAGGCGAGGTCAGAACAGGTGCGGTAACAATAAGGGGCCCGGGGTAGCAGGGTCATGGATTTGGGACTCATGGTTAGGTTCTTTCTTTTGTTTTTAAGAAAAAAAAGAGAGAAAAATAAAATGAAAATAAAAAAAAAAGAATGAAAAAAGGGGGGACCGGGGAGGGAAGTCCCTAGAGGAAAGGCCAGAAATCTCCCTCCGCACCCAAGAGGACCTCGGCACGCAAGTAGCACAGATGCAGCATGGAACCCGTGCCATACCCTACCCTTCATGCCAGTAAAACCAGCAATCCGGGATAGCAACCTCACATCTGCCGAGCTACCTCGGTGGACAAAAGAGTGTGTGGCGGTATCCGCCACAAGCATACCTCCTTCGGCCACCACCCCCGGAATCCGAAAGGTGGCTTCCAGAGATACACCCGTCACCAAAAAGACACCCAAACCGACCCTCCGGGATACTGGGGAGGGCTCGGGACATCCTTAGGCGATCCAGATCCCACGGCAAACTACGCCACCGCCAAGAACCTCAATAGAATGTGATGGACCCCAGTACCCTTTCCCCTACCTATGAACTAGTGTGCCTGTGGGAAAAATCCCGAAGGGCAAAAGGGAGGGTGGGGAGGAGGAGGAGGAGGAGGAGGAGGAGGAGGAGGAGGAGGAGGAAAGGAAAAAAGGGAGGAGGGGAGGATGGGATAGGGAAGGGGGATTGGGGGGTAATTAGGTTCGGTCTGAGGAAGGAGACCGACAGGTCTAATTCTCAGACCAAGAGCCTCTTCACCTCACCAAGGAGACCCCTTGAAGAGGAGCAGGCCAAAGCAGCATGGGTTCGAGTCCTTGGCTAGTCGCAGTGTTGTTATAGGTTAGAGTGTGTTGAAGAGAGAGAGACTACTTCCCGGTAAAAATAGGTCTTAAACAGGGATGTGTAATGTCACCATGGTTGTTTAATATATTTACAGATGGGGTTGTAAAGAAGTAAATGCTAGGGTGTTTGGGAGAGGGTGGGATTAAATTATGTGGAATCAAATACAAAATGGGAATGACACAGTTACTTTTTGCTGATGATACTGTGCTTCTGGTGATTCTAAAGAAAAACTGCAGAGGTTAGTGGACGAATTTGGGAGTGTGTGTAAAGATAGAAAGTTGAAAGTGAATATAGAAAAGAATAAAGGTGATGAGGGTATCAAATTATTTAGATAAAAGAAAAATTGGATATCAAACTAGGGAAGAGGAGTATGGAAGAAGTGAATGTTTTCAGATACTTGGGAGTTGACGTGTCGGCGGATGGATTTATGAAGGATGAGGTTAATCATAGAACTGATGAGGGAAAAAGGTGAGTGGTGCGTTGAGGTATAGTGGAGACAAAAACGATATCTATGGAGGCAAAGAAGGGAATGTATGAAAGTATAGTGGTACCAACACTCTTATATGGGTGTGAAGCTTGGGTTGTAAATGCGGCAGCGAGGAGCGGTTGGAGGCAGTGGAGGTGTCCTGTCTAAGTGCAATGTGTCGTGTAAATATTATGCAGAAAAATTCGGAGTGTGGAAATTAGGAGGTGTGGAGTTATAAAAGTATTAGTCAGAGGGCTGAAGAGGGGTTGTTGAGGTGGTTTGGTCATTTAGAGAGAATGGATCAAGTAGAATGACATGGAGAGCGTATAAATCTGTACGGGAAGGCGGGGTAGGAATCGTCCTCGAAAGGGTTGGAAGGGTAAAGGAGTTGTGTGGGCGAGGGGCTTGGATTTTCAGCAAGCATGCATGAGCGTGTTAGATAGGAGTGAATAGAGACGAATGGTATTTGGGACCTGACGAGCTGTTGGAGTGTGAGCAATGCAATATTTAGTGAAGGTACTCAGGGAAACCGGTTATTTTATATTACCGGACTTGAGTCCTGGAAATGGGAAGTACAGTGCCTGCACTCTAAAAAAGGTGTTTGGGATATTGGCAGTTGGAGGATATATTGTGTATTTTTTATATGTTATATACTTCTAAACTGTTGTATTCTGAGCACCTCTGCAAAAAAAAGTGATATGTGAGTGAGGTGAAAGTGTTGAATGATGATTAAAGTATTTTCTTTTGGGGATTTCTTTCTTTTTGGTCACCCATGCCTCGGCGGGAGATGGCCGACTTGTTTATATATATATATATATATATATATATATATATATATAATATATATATATATATATATATTATATATATATATATATATAAATAATAAGTTTATACACAATATTAAAGCAAATAATGACGTTGTTACTTTATATTTTTGCGCTTAAAAATAGTTTGATTTATTCTGTTTACTTTAGCTCAATGCTCCCACGTTTGTTTTCGTTCCTCTATCCTTCACGCTCTTCACTTTCTGCTCTTCCATTATTCACGACTGTTTCTTCCCTTTTGCGTTTCATCTTCATCGCATTATGATGCCTCAGTTAATCCTTTCACCACGACTAATGGTCATAAACCACTTTGCTACGAAAGCAAAAATAGTGTTTCCTTTTGATGTTATTACTTAAAAATTCAGAAAAGTTTTAACAAAGTTTAATGTGTGTGTAACACGCATTGTATATACATACACACGAAGAATAAAACGGGATTCGAGCAGTGGTTCTGGCAAGTAGCTGTACCATTGAGCCACGAGACTTTACAGACAGCACTTCTGTGACTTGTGTCAGCAGTACCAATGGTCTGTAAAATCTTCCATTACAAACTTCCTTGGGTCGTCGTACCATGACCACGGTTCGTTTTTTCCTTCCCTAGGTACACCCATAGGGAGGAATTTTCAGACCCAACTATTACGTTGTAATTCATGCTCTCCTATATGTTCTACCTGCCTCACCTAAACATATAGCTATAAGCTATGCGATGGGCATCATGATTCATACAACAAGA
>NW_026466111.1:0-13940 GCF_026875155.1 Cherax quadricarinatus
CTCCCCCCAAATAGGGCTCTATGGCCTGACTAGGCTTCTACCCCCGGGGTAGAGTGCCGTCATGGAAAGTTAAATATGGGACCATCTTTCCTCTCAACCATCCTATCATTAGATAGAGATCAATTTTTCTCGAGACATAAAGCCAAACTCAAAACCCTTGAGCGAGACAGCAGACAGTAGGGCTAATGTAGGTCCAAACACCTGCGGATGGTAGCAGAATATTCCCTCACTAAAAAAAACCCACCACATCAACACCAAATAAATATAATATTATATATATATATATTATATATATATATATATATATATAAAATTATATATATATATATATATATATATATATATATATATATATATATTTTATATATATATGCAAAACAACCACTCTGAAAGAATAGAGAAATTCCAAGCGCTTTCGTGACTACTCACATTATCAAGGAACTATGAAAGTAAAGCATCCAAGGAAGCTATATAAGGGGGTCATGGTCGGCACCTCCTATCAGATCCCACAACGGTTTAAACACGTGACGCGCGGCGAGCCAACTTGGAAAGGTCCTTGGCACAACTCACCCACAAACTATTCTACCCAAGAAATAAGAAATTTTAAAGATTTTTTTGTCCAGTGTATTATTAAATTCTTCCCAAATTCTATTAATTATAAATGGATCTAATTTATATAAACCAAAGGAAATATTCCATATTATTGTCAAAAACTGCTTTTTATGAAACAAGATTCAATTATATTCCTGCGCCCATGGACTTGCTTGATACTACTTTCTCAACTTTTTGAAATCAATTGGATGGTTAAATCTCTTACATGAATAAATAGAGCATTGGAATCTTGTCCAGTTCAAATGCTATATTTATGTTGTTTAATCTTAGTTCGAGATTTTTCCCAGTTTGACCGTAATAAACTTTATCGCAAATTTTACAAGGAATCTTTTAGACACATCCATCAGCATTTTGGGGGAATTCTGAAATCACCTGTTTACTGTGATCTTATTGCATATATATATATTTTATATATATATATATATTAATATATATATTTATATATATATTATATATATATATTATTTATATTTTAAAATATATATATATAATATATATATATATATATTTATATATATACATATATATATATATATATATATATATATATATATATAATCATATATATATATATATATATATATATATATTATATATATATATATATTATATATATATATATATATATAATATATATATATATATATATATATATATGGTAGACAGCAACCACCCAGGGAGGTACTACCGTCCTGTGGTAGTAGGTTGGTAGACAGCAACCACCAAGGTACTACCGTCCTGTGGTAGTAGGTTGGTAGACAACAACCACCCAGGGAGGTAAATACCCTCCTGCCAATGAGTGTAAACGAAAGCCTGTAATTGTTTTAAAATGTTGGTAGGATTCCCCGGTGTCTTTTGTCTGTCTCATAAATATGCAAGATTACAGGTACGTCTTGCTACTTCTACTTACACTTAGGTCACACTACACATACATGTACACGTTTATTTATACACACTCATCTGAGTTTTCTTTGATTTTATCTTAATAGTTCTTGTTCTTATTACTTTTCTTTTTTATCCATGGGAAGTGAAATAAGAATCTTTCCTCAGGAAGCCATGCGTTTTTGTAAAAGTCAACTAAAATGCCCGGGGAAAAATGGGCTAGTAACTCCTATTCCTGTAATAATTACTAAAAAGAATAAGAAGAAAATTGTCAAAGTGGGAAGTCTGAATGTGCGTGGATGTTGTGCAAATGATAAGAAAAAGATGATTGTGGATGTTATGAATGAGAAAAGCGGATGTCCTGGCTTTAAGTGAAACAAAGCTGAAGGGGGTGGTATTCAGTGGAGAGGAATAAATGGATTAGGTCAGGGGTTTCAATAGAGTTAGAGCTAAAGAAGGAGTAGCAATAATGTTGAAGGATAAGCTTGGCAGGAAAAGAGGGACTATAAATGTAATTAATTCAAGGATTGTGTGGAGTAAAATAAAGGTTGGATGTAAATAATTTGGGTTATAGTAAGCGTATATGCACCTGGGGAAAAGAGAAGTATAGAGAAGAGAGAAATTTGGAAATGTTGAGTGAATGCCGTGGGGAGTTTTGAATCAAGTGTGAGAGTAATGGGGGTTTGGGGGATTTCAATGCTAAAGTGGGTTTAAAAATGTTATGGAGGGAGTAGTAGGTAATTTGGGGTGCCAGGGGTAAATGTAAATGGGGAGCCTTTAATTGAGTATGTGTAGAAAGAAATTTGGTAATAAGTAATACATATTTTATGAAAAAGATGATAAAAAAAAAATAAAAAGATGATGTAGCACATAATAAAAGTAGTTTGTTAGATTATGTATTGTGGATAAAAGGTTGATGGGTAGGCCCCAGGATGTACATGTTTTTAGAGGGGCAACTGATTTATGGGATCATTATCTAGTTGTAGTTTACATTTACAGAAAGAGGTAGATGGATAAGAGGAAAATGGCAACAACAAGTAAGAGGGAGGTGAAAGTACATAAACTAAGGGAGGAGGAAGTTCGGGTGGAATATAAGCACTTTGACAGAAAGGTGGGCTAGTGCAAAGATGAGTAGTGGGGGGGTTTGAAGGGGGTTTGGGAAATTTAATTTTAAAATGCAGTATTAGAATGTGGGGCAAAAGTTTGTGGTTATAGGAGGGTGAGTGCAGGAGGAAAGAGGAGTGATTGGGGGAATGATGAAGTAAAGGGTGTAAATAAAAGAGAAAAAGGAGCTTATGAGAAGTATTTACAAAGCAGAAGTGTTATAAGAAGAGTAGAGTTTATGGAGAGTAAAAGAAAGGTGAAGAGAGTGGTGGAGAGTGCAAAAGGAGAGCAGATGATAGAGGGGGAGAGGCACTGTCAAGAAATTTTAATGAAAATAAGAAAAAATTTTTTGAGTGAGTAAAACAAGTTAAGAAAGCCTAGGGAAAATATGGATTTGTCATTTTTAAAAACAGAGTAGGGGAGTTAGTAGAATGGGAGAGGGAGGTATTAGTAGATGGCGAGAATTTTTTGGGGAACTTTTAAATGTTAAGGAAGAAACAGAGCAGTAATTTTCATGCACGGGTTTCAGGGAGGTATACCATCTTTTAGGAGTGAAGAAGAGCAGAAGGTAAGTGTGGTGGAGGTACGTGAGGCATTACGTAGAATGAAAGGGGGTAAAGCAGCTGGAACTGACGAGATCATGACAGAAATGTTAAAAGCAGGGGGATATAGTGTTGGAGTGGTTTGGGTATTTTTTTTTAAATAAATGTATAAAAGAGGGGAAGGTACCTGGGGTTTGGGCGGAGAACATGTATAGTCCCTTATATAAAGGGAAAGGGGACAAAAGAGAATTGTAAAAATTATAGAGGATAAGTTTACTGAGTATCCCCAGGAAAAGTGTAGGTAGGTTATAATTGAAAGAATTAGGGTAAGACAGAATGTAGAATTGCGGATGAGCAAGGAGGCTTCAGAGGGGTAGGGGATGTGTAGATCAAGTGTTTACATTGAAGCATATATGTGAACAGTATTTAGATAAAGGTAGGGAAGTTTTTATTGCATTATGGATTTAGAAAAGGGCATATGATAGAGGGATAGGGAAGCAATGTGACAGATGTTAAAAGCTATGGAATAGGTGGTAAGTTACTAAATGCTGTAAAGAGTTTTTATGAGGATAGTGAGGCTCGGTTGGGGTTTTAAAGAAGAGAGGGAGATATTTCCAGTAAAAGTAGGTCTTAGACAGGGATGTGTAATGCCCACCATGGTTGTTTAATATATTTATAGATGGGGTTTGTAAAGGAAGTAAATGCTAGGGTTTTCGGGGGGGGTGGGATTATATTATGGGAATTAAATACAAAATGGTAAGTGACACAGTTATTTTTTTGCTAATGATACTGTACTTATGGGAGATTCTAAAGAAAATTTGCTAAGGTTAGTGGACGAACTTGGGAGTGTTTGTAAAGGTAGAAAGTTGAAAGTGAACATAGAAAAGAGAAAGGGAGAAGGGTATCAAATGATTTAGATAATGAAAAATTGGATATAAAATTTGGGGGAGGAGGAGTATGGAAGGAGTGAATGTTTTTCCAGATATTTGGGGAGTTGACGTGTCGGCGGATGGATTATGAAGGATGGGGTTTTAATCATAGAATTGATGAAGGAAAAAAGGAGAGGGGGTGCGTTGAGGTATATTGGAGACAAAAAACTTTTATCTATGGCGGCAAAGAAGGGAATGTATGAAAGTATATTAGTACCAACACTCTAAGGGAGAAGGTGTGGAGTTAATAAAAGTATTAGTCAGAGGGCTGAAGAGGGTTTGTTGAGGTAGTTTGGTCATTTAGAGCGAATGGATCAAAGTAGATTGACAAGATAAGATAAGATAAGATTTCGTTCGGATTTTTTAACCCGGAGGGTTAGCCACCCAGGATAACCCAAGAAGTCAGTGCGTCATCGAGGACTGTCTAACTTATTTCCATTGGGGTCCTTAATCTTGTCCCCCAGGATGCGACCCACACCAGTCGACTAACACCCAGGTACCTATTTGCTGCTAGGTGAACAGGACAATAGGTGTAAGGAAACGTATCGGAATTTCCACCCGCCGGGGAAATCGAACCCGGCCCTCCGTGTGTGAAGCGGGATTTTTAGCCACCAGGCCAGGGGGAGCGTATAAATCTGTAGGGGAAGGAAGGCGGGGTAGGGGTCGTCCTCGAAAGGGTTGGAAGGAGGGGGTAAAGGTGTTGTGGGCGAGGGGTTTGGACTTCCAGCAGGTGTGCGTGAGCGTGTTAGATAGGAGTGAATGAAGACAAATGGCATTTGGGATCTGACGAGCTGTTGGAGTGTGAGCAGGGTAATATTTAGTGAAGGGATTCAGGGAAACGGTTTATTTTATAAAACCCGGACTTGAGCCCTAAAAATGGGAAGTACAATACCTGCACTCTAAAGGAGGGGTTTGGGATATTGGCAGTTTGGAGAATGTATTGTGTATTTTTATACGTATATGCGTCTAAACTGTTGTATTCTGGGCACCTCTGCAAAAACAGTAATTATGTGTGAGTGAGGTGAAAGCGTTGAATGATGATGAAAGTATTTTCTTTTTGGGGACTTTCTTTTTGGGTCACCCTGCCTCGGTGGGAGACGGCTGACTTGTTGAAATATATATATATATATATAAAATAAATATATATAATTATATATATATATATATATATATATATATATATATACATATTATATATATATATATTTTATTATATATATAAATATATATATTATTATATAGGGAAGTACCACCTCTATAGCTGGAATGGGGACCCTCATCCTCAGAGAAGACAATAAACGTACCTCAGAGAAAACTCAAGGTTCTCCCGGAGCTGTTTGAATATTTTCTTCTCCTACCACCCCCTATATGTTTCCCAATTCTATGTGAAACATTTATTAATAAACAAAATACATTTACAGAAAAAAAACATAAACATGAATACAATGGCACATGTACAAAGATGATGAATTTCCTCCAGCTCCTCCGAGGCTGGACGTGAGCCAAGTATGCAGCAAGCATTTCCCCTCTGGATGGCGGGCGCTGAGGCGCTGGAACATGAAAGTGGCTGCCCTTGGGTCCCTGGTGGTGTCGATGAGTCTGGAACCCATTCTTTAAGGAAACGGTGGCATTTTTTCCCGTGATCCCAGGTCTCCGATCCCACTGGGACAAATTGATACTGTTGGCTAATGTCCCTGTACTTGCTGATCTTGTACTCCTCCCTGTGGTCAGCAGCTCCTCCCTGTCGCCCCACATGTGTGGATATAGGTGTCAGCCAGTGTGGACACACAGGTATAGTCCATGCTAAGAGCTTGCCATTCTTCCAAGGATAGATGGTGATCCCCTCGGGGCGGTTTGCTGGGTTGTGGGTATTGTTTGCTGCAGTGATCGTGGCTCCCTCTCGGGAGGGCATCCAGCTGTACAAGGGTATCTTAATGATGTCGTTGACCTCATTGTGTCTTGCATGCCAGCCCTTGGTTTTGGAACAGTTAAGACCATGTAGTCCGTATTGGTCTGCTTGCACTTCGCCGCAAATACACATATATTCTGTGTGAATTGGGGCAGCAAGGCGCAGAGCCACTGCAAATACGGAGGGGCTTAGGGTCGAGTCGCGTTCCCATTGCCGATATGGGAAAGTTTGGAGGAAGTCCCCGGAGTGAGGTGCACTCACAGCCTGGAGACGGGCCCAAACTCCTATCTGAGTTGCAGCCCCGAGCATGTTGGCAAGCACCTTTTCAGCAATTGGGCTATCCCAGCTTGACTGTTTGTGAGCCAGTGCTGCACTAGGGTTTGGTGCTGGAGCAGCAAGAGTCTCCCATTCGGTGTTGACACTGAAAATAGCTAGGGTCTTCTATTCCTGCTGATCACTGAGGGTGTCAGGAAGAATTTGTCTTTCAACTCGTTTGATGCAATGGAGAGGATAGGAAAAGCTGGTAGGCAATCTGGGAGGATCTGCGTACTCCTAGCCCCCCAAGCCTGACCGGAAGTGAGGCTTGCAACCATGTCCATCGTCAAGGGAAAGATTCAATACACTCTCTACATGGCCTTCAGGAGAGAGTCATATTCCTGAGTTTTGGACTGCTGAAGGCGGGGAGCATCTCAGAAAATAGGTAAGTTTTGGCGTTGACAGGCACCTGGTGATAGGTAGAAGGCATCGTGTGTGTCAATGTCTTTCAACCTGCTTTCCATCGTCCGGAGGTCTGAGACTTTTTTTCCTAGGACAATCGATGGGATTGGACCCAAGAGGAGCACCGAGGAAAAGGTGCTATTGGCTGGATCAATGGCTCGGCTCCTGGTAAAACGGTACTAATTTCTGTATCAACTGTTTGATTGGTAAAAAACTATTTTTACATTTGGAGGGGTTTAAAGAAAGGCCCAGGCTTTCTCCCATGTCTTTAATTTTACTGATGTCCTCCCGGAGAAAACTCTGTTGTGCCAGCCAGGGTACCGTCGTCCAGGAACCAGATATTTACTCGCTGGAGAGTGCCTCCGTGACTTCCTTGATGACCAAACAAAATAGAAAGGGGGGGAGAGGGGCCCCCCGTTGCACGCCCTCACACGAGTCAATTTCATGGTCCCCAAACAATAGTTTTGAAGTCACACTATAACACGATTCTATGAAGGGATAAAGGGAAGGAAGTTTCTATAAACTGCTTGGAGAGCAGCATCCCTTCGAATGAGTTGAAGCATTGGCAAGTCCAATTTGACCAGGCTTTTTCATAGGACATGTTTTTTGATATATACTCGTGCTGCGTTTATATATAATATATTTATATATATATATATTATATATATATATTATATGTCGTGCCGAATATGTAAAACTGGTTTAATTAGCAAGAACTCATTTAAAATTAAGTCCTTTCTAAGATTTTTCTTTCACATTTAAAAATATATTTTTTTCATTTAAAGATAATGTAAAAATTTATAATTTTGCACCAAAAGAATATTAGAAAACTTACCTAACCTTATTATAACAAGAACAATTTTTTTTAGCCTAACCCAACTAAATATAATTTAGATACGTTTACAATAATTTAATACTAAACAAACACAGTGAAATATATTTTTTTCGTTAGGTTCAGAAAGATTTGGTGAAATTATTGCATACACAAATTTTCACTTTTTCCTATATGGGAAGATTAACGTTGCTATTTAAGCCCAACATCGCAAATTCTCTATTCGGCACGACATATATACATATATATTTATTATATATATATATATATATATATATATATATATATTATATATATATATATATATATATATATATTTATATATATATATATTTTTTTTTATTATCACACTGGCCGATTCCCACCAAGGCAGGGTGGCCCGAAAAGAAAAACTTTCACCCCTCATTCACTCCATCACTGTCTTGCCGAAGGGGCTTTACACTACAGTTTTTAAACTGCAAAATTTAACACCCCCCCTTCAGAGTGCAGGCACTGTACTTCCCATCTCCAGACTCAAGTCCGGCCTGCCGGTTTCCCTGAACCCCTTCATAAATGTTACTTTGCTCACACTCCAACAGCACGTCAAGTATTAAAAAACCCTTTGTCTCCATTCACTCCTATCAAACACGCTCAGCATGCCTGCTGGAAGTCAAGCCCCTCGCACACAAAACCTCCTTTACCCCTCCCTCCCAACCTTTCCTAGGCCGACCCCTACCCCGCCTTCCTTCCACTACAGACTGATACACTCTTGAAGTCATTCTGTTTCGCTCCATTCTCTCTAAAATGTCCCCAACCACCTCAACAAAACCCCCCCTCAGCCCCCTGGACAACAGTTTTGGTAATCCCGCACCTCCCCTAACTTCCAAACTACGAGTTCTCTGCCTTATATTCACAACACACATTGCCCTCAGACATGACATCTCCACTGCCTCCAGCCTTCTCCTCGCTGCAACATTCATCACCCATGCTTCACACCCATATAAGAGCGTTGGTAAAACTATACTCTCATACATTCCCCCTTTGCCCCAAGGACAAAGTTCTTTGTCTCCACAGACTCCTAAGTGCACCACTCACTCTTTTCCCCCCCATCAATTCTATGATTCACCTCAACTTTTCATAGAAACCCCTCCGCTGACACGTCCACTCCCAAATATCTGAATACATTCACCTCCCCATACTCTCTCCCTCCAATCTGATATCCAGTCTTTCATCACCTAATTTTTGTTATTTCTAACCCTTTACCTTCCTGTATTCCCCTTTAACTTTTTTTCCCTTGCACCCCCTCCAAATTCATATAAAAATATATATTTATATTATATATTTTAATTTTTAAATTTATATATTTAATAATTATTTTAAATATATATATTTATATATATTATATATATAATATATATTATATATATTATTTACATTATATTTTTTTATATATGTGTGTTGTGTGTGTGTGTGTGATAAAAATTTTTAAAAAAAACCGACAAGTTGAAGTTTGAGACACTTATGGCATAGGGATTCTTTATTCAGGAAACGTTTCCCCCACACAGTGGCTTCATCAGCCCAATACAAAGAGGACCCAGGCCGAGGGACTGATTCTCATACTCCCCTCCCCTTACCCCTTTCCCTTTTTGTTTGGCTGATAAAGCCACGTGGGGCGAAACGTTTCCTGAATAAGATTCCCATTGCTGCATAGTTCTCAATCTTCATATTTATAAATATATATAATTTATATAATATATAATATAATTATTATAAAATTTAATAATATATATATAATATATATTATAACAAAGGGGGGAAAAAGAGCGGTTCCCCAATAGTATTAAGCATCTAACATGCAAAATTTTATTTTTTAAATTCTTGACAAAGAATCACCCAATTATTTTTTTTCCCGCATATGTAATATTTGCTATGGTAAGGTTGAGCTGTGTTTTGGTTTTTAGGGATTTTAAGTTCAGCGAGGGTTGTGGTCAGTAGTCGGGTAGCACGTAAGATGACTGTCCCACGTAGATTCGAAATGTCAAAAGCCCGTATCAGAGCGAGGACTTCTTTTTTCAGTTTTAATAGGCCGGTGGTGAGGTTGGATTTGGCGGGAAAATAAACCAAGGTGCAAACACTCACCTTCCCCCGTTTAAGAAATACCCCCCCCGTCCCCGACTAACAAACACAACCTGTAATGTAAAGGTTTGGGTAGTTTCAAATTTGGTTGATAAATACATGGGTGAGAGGGTTGGGTTTGAGTGAGATTGCAAATGAGTAAATAGAATTATCTAAGCTTATTTCTTGGGTAGCATTGAAAAATTGGGGTTGGGGGAAAAAATTTTTTGTGGGAAGGATGTGAAGGGCCTGCCTAGTATGGGGCCCAAAAGGCCCGCTGCGTGTTCCTCCCTTTTTTTATTCTTAAAACTGGAGACAGAAAAACGGGTGCAGTCAGAAGATGATTTTCTTTATTTTGTAAAAGCGCTTTGGCATACGGGGACCCTTGAAAGTGGGGTTTGCGACCTCCAAATTTTTAAAAGGGTTTCCCCAGGGTACTGGGTGATTTTTAATTGAAAATTTTTTTTCAAATTCAGGGGGCCCCTTTTGGGATCCTACTTCATGGGCCCCCAAAATTAAAGCAGACGGCCCAAAATATGCTTGTATGAAATTAACAGTTAAGTGGAAACTGAAAAGTCTCAAAGAGACCCTTAAGCCTAAACGTATGTTGGTCCCAAGTACCCGACACAACAACAATATCATCTAAGTAAGCGGCCGTGCCTTCAGTCCTTTAATAGCCTGATGGATCAGTTTCTGAAATGATGCCGGCGAGTTTTTCTTTCTGAAGGGAGTTACTGTATATTGATAATGACCTCCTGGAATTACGAAGGCCAAAATTTCCTTCGCCTTATCTGTTAAAGGTATCCTATAGTAAGTAGCCTTACTCACAAAGTCAATTACGTCATCCAGACGTAGCAGAGGGTAAGCATCTGAAATAGTGACCTCATTCACCTTACTGTAGTCTGTACACATTTGAAAACCTCCATCAGTTTTTTTAACAAGGATGCACGGTGAAGCCCACGGACTAGATGACTCCTCCACTTACCCATGCTCTGATAGAAATTCTACCTCCTGCTGAAGTAGCCTTTATTTTTCATTGTTAGCTCTGTAGGGGGAGAGTTTAATAGGTTTAGAGTTTCCAGCATTTACATCATGATGCCCTAGTGCACATTTTTTCGGAGCATCCGAAAAGATATCAGGATGGGAATGCAGGAGCGCAGTTAAAGCTGTTACTTGATCATAGACAGTCCCCCCAAATAAAGAACTGGGGTTTCCTTGGGGAGCACAGAATTTGGAAGCTTTACTTAAATGTCAGGAAAAAGAGTGCAAGGAGTCGGTGTCTACGATGCGAAGATAGACTCATTACCGGGACTTTATCTGGAGTATTAAATGCTTTTAATTTGTTTAAATGTGGGGTGTTTTACTCTTTGAGGTCTTGTCAAGGGAGATACCAATAATTTACATCAGATAATTTACGTACAATTTGCATAGGTCCCTAACTCTAGCTTTTTAAGTTGTGACCATGTATAGGTTCGTGTCCCAAAACACCTTGTCTCCTGGATGGAAGGAGCGAAAGTTTGAGTTTCTGTCATACCTCTGTTTCATCGTATTTTGAGCTGCTTTTAAGTTAGCCTTAGCCAACTGATGGGCCACTACAACCTTGAAAAAGGGGTTGTAGAGTGTTGTGCTGGCGTACGTCTTCTCCCATCCATCCTTCCTTGAGCACCCGAAGAGGACTTGTACATTGTGACCAAAGATTAGCTCAACGGCCCTGTACCTGTACCTGCACCAGTTTCTCTCACTTGAACAGCGACAAAGGTAGTGATTCATCCCAGTCTGTAGGAAAATGCATGCAAAAAGCTCTTATCAGGGTTTTTTAATGTTTGATGGAATCTTTTCAAGGCGCCTTGGGACTGAGGATGATAGGCAGTGGAAAAGTTATGAATTATTCTTAGCCTAGTTAATGCTTTCCTAAAAGCTTTGGCAGTAAAATTAGTACTTTGTTCACTCTGAATATACTTAAGAATGCCAAAGCGGGAAAATAAACCTAGTTTAGGCTTTAAGAATTGCTTTAGTATTGATACTGCGTTTCGGTATTGCCTTGGATATCT
Source organism: Cherax quadricarinatus (assembly GCF_026875155.1). Classification (NCBI taxonomy): domain Eukaryota; kingdom Metazoa; phylum Arthropoda; class Malacostraca; order Decapoda; family Parastacidae; genus Cherax; species Cherax quadricarinatus. Next base: position 11,673 of record NW_026466111.1, read on the forward strand.
AGTCACTTTGTCCACAATAGTAAATAAATACTGGTTTCCAGACTTTAGACTTAGGTAATGGACCTACATAATTTTATGATTAAACATCGGCAGGTATAGGATAGAGAGGTGCATTTTTAAATTTGGGTGTCCAGGTTTCCCTATTTGCTGACATTCTCGACAACAAGCCTGGTCTCAGCCCGGGGCCCGCGGGGGCGTTGCCCCCAAAACCCTCCCCAGGTTTAAACTCCAGGAAAAACTCCAGGTAAACAGCGGATATGTTAATTCACATTTTTGCCTTAATTTTGGCCCAAAAATAAATTTCATGCTTTTAGTAATTCCTAAGTGGCCTCCTAACAAAAGAGTTATGAGCCATATTTAGAATTTGTGATCTAAACGTTTTAGGAACTACCAGTCTATCTGTCATTTGCCTTCCCCCCACTCCTTACGAGTCTCAGTGCAGATTAAGAAGTCATTTTTAATTCGTTTGACTGGGTGATCTGAGGGGTTTCACCATGGTTGCCTGAAAAGCGAAATTCAATGAAGGGCCTTTTCGCTGTTCTTTCGAAATGAGAGTCCTCAGGCATGGAAACAGAGATATCTGGCAATCCTGAACCTGGAATAGGAAGGCCTGGTCTGCGTCTGTTCACTAAATTTACGAGGCCCTGGCCCGTTTTCCTCGTAAAGCAAATTGGCTATTCCGAGATCAAAAATGTCTAACGAGGGTTAGCATTCTCATCAGATATCCTCTGGGATTTTGCCCCAGTTATGGCCAACATCAGATAAGAATTAGTCATAAAAGGTAGTAGAATTAAAGTTATTACCAGTATTACACAGCATCTTTCATAGGAAAATCTCAGAAACACCTACTGTCAAAAATCCAGTGTAATATATTTTATGCACATATATTTTATGTAAAAGGACAGAAATACTGCTCCTCCAAATGCTTCTAAAAGAACTGATGAATGTAATGACGTTGTTCAGAGAGGAGAAGTACTCTCTCTCTCGTATTAAAGAACAATGTGCCCCAGTATCTCTAATGTTCTCACTTCAGGTTTTTTTTTTTTCTCCTGAATGGAAAAAGCAAGTACTGTAATATGGGGCCATTCCCCCTTCTGTTTATTTTTGATCCATTTCAATAGGAAGATTTTGTAATTTCTCCTAATGGTTGGGGCCTAAGTGGGTAAAAAGGCTTCACATGGCCGGGTCTGTGGCAATATAATACGTTCCTCAGGTTTGACTTTGGTTCCCTGCTGATTTTGTGGCTTACGCCACTTTGGATACTGACATGGTGGTTCACCATACTGAGTGGTTTGATGTCGCTCACCCCGGGTTTACAGTTAGTTGAGTAAAGTGGCTCACCAAGTGGCTTAGTCGGCTGACGTGTCGTTCACCTTTGTCCTGGCACTTTCGTTCTCCAATCAGGAACTCTTCCTTGACGATCTCTGCTTCTGCCCGGCTGTTGAGAAAAAAGATAAATCCCTCATACAAGGAGCAGTTAGTTCTAAAAGTATCAGCCAACTTGGCTGCCTCCAATGCAGTAGCCAACGAATGATCTTGAAGGAAGACTCAAACCTCTGGTTCAACAGACTCCATCAGGTTTTGTAGATGAATGATTCTAATTTATGTGTCTAATTTATCAGACTCCATCAGGTTGCTCATCACAATTAACTGTACCAGATCCGAGAAGTTAGTGACACCACTTGCCTTGTACCACTTGGTAAATGCTTTTGTGTGCTGTCTTACAAAGTCAACATAAGACTGACCCAGTTGTCGTTTCCCTAGTTTGAATTCCTTCCTGTACTTAGAAGGAATACACTGATAAACCCCAAGAACCGTGGATTTCACAACCCGTTAGTTGCCAAAATTGTCATTGTCTAACACTGATGTAAATTCCTGTGCTTTTCCAAACAACGCTGTGCGCACAAATGCTGCCCAGTGCACTTCAGGCCACCTCAACGCTCGAGACTGGTTTTCAAATGTCTCAAAAAACTGTTCAAGCTCGGCTTCAACAAAACGAGGAACTAACTGTACTTAATTTTGCAAACTAAAGTCATTCACAGTTTCCTTAAATTGCCTCCGTTCCTTTTCTCTATCAAACTCCTCCCTAGCAAATGCTCACTGCTCCCTGGTTTGTTCAAGATTGAATTTGGTAAACTCAATTGCCAATGAAGCAAACTCGCCCATAGACATCCCCGATACACCTGCTGCTGCAGAGAATTCTGATGTTGTGTGTCTCCCATTATCCTTAGACAAACCCCATACACTGCGGTACAAAGACCCAAACGG
>NW_026466112.1:0-11896 GCF_026875155.1 Cherax quadricarinatus
AAAAATTTTCCAAAAAAATTTTTAAATTTTTCCCATCGTAAGTTTCCACGTATTGTGGGCGGAAATTCAGAAGTTTCTCATAAAAGTTAGGATTATATATTGTTGTCAGGGAGAGTTTTTTTGTGTGTGTGTGTGTGTGTGTGTGTGTGTGTGTGTGTGTGTGTGTGTGTGTGTGTGTGTGTGTGTGCGTGTGTGTGTTTGTATGTGTGTGTAGATCTTTGTAAAGATCACTAAGGAACCTTCGAGTGAACACGCTGGTGATAAGCAAAGACTCCCTGGTAGAAACCATCAGATTTTTCGAGCATAGAAATCTAGGCCTCTCCTTACACCTTTCGGAATGTTAAATAATGTCTTACAGTGAACACATCACTGAACAAGTCACACGTGCCCTTCAAGGAGAGCAAATCGTTGCTTCGATTATTTGAAGATTATGAGCTCCCCGTGATGCCCCACTTGGGTCTAGAGTCACCGGAACGAATCACAAGGCAACACAGAAAGCACTACCCGCGTTTCTATCCTCGTTTATTGCATCCAGCGAATTATTGAGTGAGATAGTCCCAGAACACTTGAATGGTACTGTAGGAACTCATAAACCAATGTTTATCAAATCAGTGTGAGAGTGAGATATCTTTGCAGAATCTGAGAGACCATAAACAGGCCAACTGACACAGCAACATTGTGGAGAAAATCGCCCAAATATTGCTCGACAATAACATACTGGGAATTTTTTTATAAATGTGTCTAATTTACTTCTTTAGTACACATCCCGCCCCTCAAGCTTTTTGGGAAATAGTGTAATTATAAGGAATATCTGCATCAGTGTATCGGCAATTTTTTTTGCACTCATTTCCCATATCTCAGGAGCAAAATATACCAGACACGAAGAGATGAGTGATATTGTAGAGGGAAGCTTTGCCATAGTCTGCTTCCCATCAAATCAAGAACCTCAGGTAACCTGGACTAACGGTAGCCAGAAGTATCCAGAGGGAGTCACCTTACAATATTAAAAGTATGCAACATCTGGTCACAAGACAAACCTCTGGCTATCTGAAATACGAATTTTAACTGCTAAGTCTATTTTTATCCATACTATATCAACTTATTTTAATGTCTGACCAAAAAAATTTTTTTCCTGTATTCAACAAAATATTGCTTCGATTCACCTACTTTCTTTTAAAACTCTCTTTTACCGATTAAACACAGCCACACACACACACACACACACACACACACACACACACACACACACACACACACACACACACACACACACACACACACACACTCGGCGGGAGTAACAGCGTACTCAGTGCTCACGGGTTTTGGGCTCTTTCTGGCCTATCCAAGGATATTTGAGGGATCATATAAGTGTTAGAGCCCGGTGAACAAGTCGGGAAGTGAAATACAAGCTGCCTAAACCAGAAAAGGGAGGCGAGGGCTACAAAATACTTAAATAATTTTGGAGTGAAATCAGTGCCAGAAATAGGGAGAGGCCTAGAGCCGGGCGCAGGAGTGTTGCCATAAGCAACACTACTACAAATTCAAAATAATAAGTGTGATCCAAGCCAGAGAGTTAAGTACAAGTCAAGGACAGATGAGGTAGTGCATAAAGTGAAGGGAAAAAAAGAAAAAAAAGACTAACGATTATATTGGGACGATGTTTTTCTCGAAGCAACGGTGTCCTTAATAAAGAATGAAAGCGTCCAACTAATCAGCAAAGTTCACATCTTGATAGTGCAGTGCATTAGATAATAGCAAGTGTATTGGATAGCAACAGTGTATTAGAACTAACAAGTGTATAAGATAATAACAGAGTGTTAGATAATAACAAGCGGTACAACACTGAGTCGTGGTCTCATGGGTCAGGCATAGTGCCAGCCATCATAAATGATAAGTGGTAAGGTGTGACCCAAATTTAGTCAGTGAAGTGCAGATCTAGTACTGGGATTGATGCGTTGTAAATTCGATCAAAATACAGAGAAGAAACTGAAGTGGAACCAGGAGACAGGAGTCAACAAGTTCAGCGCTGCCAGCCGCATGTACATGCCTAAGCGTGGTGTTGTGGGTCGGGTACTTAGCTAGGTCCTGCCAACTGTAAGCATGGAGGTCCTAACTTAGTGTGAGCAAGGAACAGGAAAATAACCAGCAGTAATTGGTACTTAAATCCAGAAAGTGCATTAACTGGAGAAGGTAGCATTACTAGGAAAGAGAGCTGGGACTACAAATCTGAGCCTACATGACAGAGTGCGTGTAACGATTACTTTTCAACCACATACTAACTTCCCCTCCCCTACCATCCCCCTACCCATTTCTCCCCCTGATCAGGTGTGAGGAGAGGGAAATGGGTAGCTGGTGAGGGGTAACGTTAGACACACACACACACACACACACACACACACACACACACACACACACACACACACACACACACACACACACACACACACACACACACACACACACACACACACGCACACACACACACACACACAGATGATGTGAAGTTAATGAGGAGAATTAAATCTGATGAGGACCAGGCAGGACTTCAAAGAGACTGGACAGACTGGACACCTGGTCCAGCAAATGGCTTCCCCGAATTTAATCCTGCCAAATGCAAAGTCATGAAGATAGGGGAAGGGCACAGAAGACCCACGACAGAGTATAGGCTAGGTGGCCAAAGACTGCAAACCTCACTCAAGGAGAAAGATCTTGGGGTGAGTATAAACCGAGCATGTCTCCGGAAGCACACATCAGTCAGATAACTGCTGCAGCATATGGGCGCCTGGCAAACCTGAGAACAGCATTCCGACACCTTAGTAAGGAATCATTCAAGACACTGTACACCGTGTATGTCAGGCCCTTTACTGGAGTATGCAGCACCTTTTTGGGGAACCCGCACTTGATAAAGCACGTCAAGAAACTAGAGAAAGTACAAAGGTTTGCAACAAGGTTAGTTCCAGACTAAGGGGAATGTCCTATGAAGAAAGATTAAGGGAAATCGGCCTGACGACACTGGAGGACAGGAGGGTCAGGGGAGACATGATAACGACATATAAAATACTGCGTGGAATAGACAAGGTGGACAAGGACAGGATGTTCCAGGGAGGGGACACAGAAACAAGAGGCCACAATTGGAAGTTGAAGACACAAATGAGTCAGAGAGATAGTAGGAAGTATTTCTTCAGTCATAGAGTTGTAAGGCAGTGGAATAGCCTAGAAAATGACGTAGTGGAGGCAGGAACCATACACAGTTTTAAGACGAGGTTTGATAAAGCTCATGGAGCGGGGAGAGAGAGGGCCTAGTAGCAACCGGTGAAGAGGCGGGGCCAGGAGCTAGGACTCGACCCCTGCAACCACAAATAGGTGAGTACAAATAGGTGAGTACACACACACACACAGAAGTGTTAGAATTACTATTGGTATTAAAATTACTGGTATTACTACTGGTATTTATTAACAGTATGAATACTTAGAAGAGAAGAGCACTATTCCTGGTCACACACACACACACACACACACACACATACACCTGGCATTCCCCCTAACCCCCACTGTCCCTACCTCCCCACCCCTTCTATCTCTCCTTCGATTTCTCTCCCCTTCGCTCTCCCTCCCCTCTCTCTTCTCTCTCTCTCTGTCTTTCTCTTTCCACCTCTCGTTCTCTCTCTTCTTCTTCTTACACACACCTTCCATTCATCTTCCCTTTCCTCCTACCTCTCCCCCCTGGCTTCCCCTCACATCCCTCCCTTCCCACTCGTCACCCCCAGTCTACTCCCTATCATTCTCTCTCCCTCTCTATTCCTCTCTCTCTCCCTCTCTCACACAAGCTTCTCTCTGTGGTAAAAAAAATGGGTAACCCAAGAGGGCAGAGACCCAGGGGTCAGGATGCCGAACCCAGGAGGGAGGAACCTGGGAGGGAAGATTGGGAGATAGAGCTCACAAAAATGGAGGAAGAGTGGGGAAGGAAGCTAGCAGAGCTCGGGAAGGTAATGGAGGAGAGGATAACTGAAGAGAGGATGTGGGAACTACAAATCTGAGTAGCAGAAGATAAGATAAAGTGCTTAGAGGAGCTAAAAAAACTGAAACAGACTAGAGACACAAATGACAGTACAGACATAACATCAGGAACTTCTATACCAGACACAGACAAAGGGGATGTAGGGATTCAGGTAAAGATGAGTACGGGAAGCCTGAAGACAACGAAGGTGACATGACATATGCAGAGACTCTAACAGTGAACTACAGTGGCAGGGAACAGCTGGGCAGGGAAGACAGTCCACTGAGCATAGGGGCTGCAGCAAGGGCAGGAGTTGAAGGCAGGAACGTTTCGATGGAAACAGCTAAAACACCTCAGAGGATGCAAAGAGAAATACAGTGGGAGGAGGAGAGGGAGAGGTCAGTGTTTCTCTACGGGCTCCAAGAAGTCGAAGGGGAAACCTACGATGAAAGAAACCAGGGGGAGAAGAAAGCGATCGAAGGTATCATGAAAGCAATGGGTGAGGGAGACATGACACAGGTGGCAAATTTTCGGAAAATTGGGTGGTTTGCAGGTGGAAGGAAACGGCCTGTCAAAGTAATCTTCAAGGCAGAATCAACTCGAACCAGGGTCCTGCAGGTGAAAGCATGACTGAGGGACAAACCAGAGTACCGGAGAGTGTAGCTACATCGCCACACAACACAGGATACATAACATACATAATATAATAATAAAATATTAGTATGTATTATGACATTAATTGATGTATGTATTTAAAGTTCTTATATTAGCATATAATAAATATTGCTATTTTCGTATTAGGTTAATCTTAAAACTACGAGAAATGCTCAAGTAACCATTGACTTTATGCTCACATAACCATGTAGGTTATGCTCACATAACCATGTAGGTTATGCTCACATAACCATGGACTTTATGTTCACATAACCATGTAGGTTATGCTCACATAACCATGGACTTTATGCTCACATAACCATGTAGGTTATGCTCACATAACCATGGACTTTATGATCACATAACCATGTAGGTTATGCTTACATAACCATGGACTTTATGTTCACATAACCATGTAGGTTATGCTCACATAACCATGGACTTTATGCTCACATAACCATGTAGGTTATGCTCACATAACCATGGACTTTATGCTCACATAACCATGTAGGTTATGCTCACATAACCATGGACTTTATGTTCACATAACCATGTAGGTTATGCTCACATAACCATGGACTTTATGCTCACATAACCATGTAGGTTATGCTCACATAACCATGGACTTTATGATCACATAACCATGTAGGTTATGCTTACATAACCATGGACTTTATGCTCACATAACCATGGACTTTATGCTCACATAACCATGGACTTTATGATCACATAACCATGGACTTTATGCTCACATAACCATGAACTTTATGCTCACATAACCATGGACTTTATGCTCACATAACCATGGACTTTATGCTCACATAACCATGGACTATATGCTCACATAACCATGGAGGTTATGCTCACATAACCATGGAGGTTATACTCTCAAAACCATGTAATTTATGCTCACATAACTATGGACTTTATAAATAAAAAAAAAAGGCACAATACCGTGACTGGAACGATACACAAATAACCCGCACATGTATCTGAATTTCATCTTGTCGGTATTATATACCATTCTTGTACTACTACTACTACTACCACCACCTCTTCTTGCCTATATATAGCCGTCCTGCTCCTCTTCTGGTTAGTGTGACTTTGTAAATGGTCCAAGTCGGACCGAAACGTCGTCGTAAGCTTTTCTCTCTTATGTGCGGGTTATTTGTGTGTGGACTTTATACTCTCAGAACCATGGAATTTATGCTCACATAACTATGGACATTATGCTCGCATAACTATGGACATTATGCTCGCATAACTATGGACATTATGCTCACATAACTATGGACATTATGCTCGCATAACTATGGACATTATGCTCGCATAACTATGGACATTATGCTCGCATAAAATATGGACATTATGCTCACATAACTATGGACATTATGCTCACATAACTATGGACATTATGCTCACATAACTATGGACATTATGCTCGCATAACTATGGACATTATGCTCACATAACTATGGACATTATGCTCACATAACTATGGACATTATGCTCACATAACTATGGACATTATGCTCACATAACTATGGACATTATGCTCACATAACTATGGACATTATGCTCGCATAACTATGGACATTATGCTCACATAACTATGGACATTATGCTCACATAACTATGGACATTATTGCTCGCATAACTATGGACATTATGCTCGCATAACTATGGACATTATGCTCACAATACTATGGACATTATGCTCACATAACTATGGACATTATGCTCACATAACTATGGACATTATGCTCACATAACTAATGGACATTATGCTCGCATAACTATGGACATTATGCTCGCATAACTATGGACATTATGCTCACATAACTATGGACATTATGCTCACATAACTATGGACATTATGCTCACATAACTATGGACATTATGCTCACATAACTATGGACATTATGCTCGCATAACTATGGACATTATGCTCACATAACTATGGACATTATGCTCACATAACTATGGACATTATGCTCGCTATAACTATGGACATTATGCTCACATAACTATGGACATTATGCTCACATAAACTATGGACATTATGCTCACATAACTATGGACATTATGCTCACATAACTATGGACATTATGCTCACATAACTATGGACATTATGCTCACATAACTATGGACATTATGCTCACATAACTATGGACATTAAAGCTCACATAACTATGGACATTATGCTCACATAACTATGGACATTATGCTCGCATAACTATGGACATTATGCTCACATAACTATGGACATTATGCTCGCATAACTATTATGGACATTATTTTCTCACATAACTATGGACATTATGCTCGCATAACTATGGACATTATGCTCGCATAACTATGGACATTATGCTCACATAACTATGGACATTATGCTCACATAACTAATGGACATTATGCTCACATAACTATGGACATTATGCTCGCATAAATATGGACATTATGCTCACATAACTATGGACATTATGCTCACAAACTATGGACATTATGCTCACATAACTATGGTCATTATGCTCGCATAACTATGGACATTATGCTCGCATAACTATGGACATTATGCTCGCATAACTATGGACATTATGCTCACATAACTATGGACATTATGCTCACATAAACTATGGACATTATTTCTCACATAACTATGGACATTTATGCTCACATAACTATGGGACATTATGCTCACATAACTATGGACATTATGCTCGCATAACTATGGACATTATGCTCTTTCTTTCATAACTATGGACATTATGCTCACATAACTATGGACATTATCTCACAGTATAAACTATGGACATTATGCTCACATAACTATGGACATTATGCTCACATAACTATGGACATTATGCTCACATAAAATATGGACATTATGCTCACATAACTATGGACATTATGCTCACATAACTATGGACATTATGCTCACATAACTATGGACATTATTTCTCACATAACTATGGACATTATGCTCACATAACTAGGACATTATGCTCACATAACTATGGACATTATGCTCACATAACTATGGACATTATGCTCACATAACTATGGACATTATGCTCACAAACTATGGACATTATGCTCACATAACTATGGACATTATGCTCACATAACTATGGACATTATGCTCACATAACTATGGACATTATGCTACACATAACTATGGACATTTTTGCTCACATAACTATGGACATTATGCTCACATAACTATGGACATTATGCTCACATAAACTATGGACATTATGCTCGCATAACTATGGACATTATGCTCACATAACTATGGACATTATGCTCACATAACTATGGACATTATTTCTCACATAACTATGGACATTATGCTCGCATAATAAAGGACATTATGCTCACATAACTATGGACATTATGCTCACATAACTATGGACATTATGCTCGCATAAACTATGGACATTATGCTCGCATAACTATGGACATTATGCTCACATAACTATGGACATTATGCTCGCATAACTATGGACATTATGCTCACATAACTATGGACATTATGCTCGCATAACTATGGACATTATGCTCACATAACTATGGACATTATGCTCACATAACTATGGACATTATGCTCCATAACTATGGACATTATGCTCACATAAACTATGGACATTATGCTCACATAAAATATGGACATTTTTGCTCACATAACTATGGACATTATGCTCACGATAACTATGGACATTATGCTCACATAACTATATGGACATTATGCTCACATAACTATGGACAAATTTTGCTCACATAACTATGGACATTATGCTCACATAACTATGGACATTATGCTCACATAACTATGGACATTATGCTCACATAACTATGGGACATTATGCTCACATAACTATGGACATTATGCTCACATAACTATGGACATTATGCTCACATAACTATGGACATTATGCTCCATAACTATGGACATTATGCTCCATAACTATGGACATTATGCTCACATAACTATGGACATTATGCTCACATAACTATGGACATTATGCTCACATAATATGGACATTAGCTCACATAACTATGGACATTATGCTCACATAACTATGGACATTATGCTCACATAACTATGGACATTATGCTCACATAAACTATGGACATTATGCTCACATAACTATGGACATTATGCTCGCATAACTATGGACATTATGCTCACATAACTATGGACATTATGCTCACATAACTATGGACAATTAATTTATGCTCACATAACTTTTCTATGGACATTATGCTCACATAAACTATGGACATATGCTCACATAACTATGGACATTATGCTCACATAACTATGGACATATAGCTCACATAACTATGGAATTATGCTCACATAACTATGGACATTATGCTCACATAACTATGGACATTATGCTCACATAAAATATGGACATTATGCTCACATAACTATGGACATTATGCTCACATAACTATGGACATTATGCTCACATAACTATGGACATTATGCTCACATAACTATGGACATTATGGGTCACATAACTATGGACATTATGCTCACATAAACTATGGACATTATGCTCACATAACTATGGACATTATGCTCACATAACTATGGACATTATGCTCCCTAACTATGGACTTATGCTCACATAACTATGGACATTATGCTCACATAACTATGGACATTATGCTCACATAACTATGGACATTATGCTCGCATAACTATGGACATTATGCTCACATAACTATGGACATTATGCCACATAACTATGGACATTATGCTCACATAACTATGGACATTATGCTCACATAACTATGGACATTATGCTCACATAACTATGGACTTATGCTCACATAACTATGGACATTATGCTCACATAACTATGGACATTATGCTCACATAACTATGGACATTATGCTCACATAACTATGGACATTATGCTCACATAACTATGGACATTATGCTCACATAACTATGGACATTATGCTCACATAACTATGGACATTATGCTCACATAACTATGGACATTATGCTCACATAAAATATGGACATTATTGCTCACATAACTATGGACATTATGCTCACATAACTATGGACATTATGCTCACATAACTATGGACAAATTTTGCTCACATAACTATGGACATTATGCTCACATAACTATGGACATTATGCTCACATAACTATGGACATTATGCTCACATAACTATGGACATTATGCTCACATAACTATGGACATTTGCTCACATAACTATGGACATTATGCTCACATAACTATGGACATTTATGCTCACATAACTATGGACATTATGCTCACATAACTATGGACATTATGCTCACATAAACTATGGACATTATGCTCACATAACTATGGACATTATGCTCACATAACTATGGACATTATGCTCACATAACTATGGACATTATGCTCACATAACTATGGACATTATGCTCACATAACTATGGACATTATGCTCACATAACTATGGACATTATGCTCACATAACTATGGACATTTATGCTCACATAACTATGGACATTATGCTCAAATAACTATGGACATTATGCTCACATAACTATGGACATTATGCTCACATAACTATGGACATTATGCTCACATAACTATGGACATTATGCTCACCCTAACTATGGACATTATGCTCACATAACTATGGACATTATGCTCACATAACTATGGACATTATGCTCACATAACTATGGACATTATGCTCGCATAACTATGGACATTATGCTCACATAAACTATGGACATTATGCTCACATAACTATGGACATTATGCTCGCATAACTATGGACATTATGCTCGCATAACTATGGACATTATGCTCACATAACTATGGACATTATGCTCACATAACTATGGACATTATGCTCCATAACTATGGACATATGCTCGCATAACTATGGACATTATGCTCCATAACTATGGACATTATGCTCACATAAATATGGACATTATGCTCACATAACTATGGACATTATGCTCACATAACTATGGACATTATGCTCACATAACTATGGACATTATGCTCACATAACTATGGACATTATGCTCACATAACTATGGACATTATGCTCACATAACTATGGACATTATGCTCACATAACTATGGACATTATGCTCACATAACTATGGACATTATGCTCACATAACTATGGACATTATGCTCACATAACTATGGACATTATGCTCACATAACTATGGACATATGCTCACATAAATATGGACATTATGCTCACATAACTATGGACATTATGCTCACATAACTATGGACATTATGCTCACCATAACTATGGACATTATGCACACATAACTATGGACATTATGCTCACATAACTATGGACATTATGCTCACATAACTATGGACATTATGCTCACATAACTATGGACATTATGCTCACATAACTATGGACATTATGCTCACATAACTATGACATTATGCTACACATACTATGGACATTATGCTCAATAACTATGGTTATGGTCACATAACTAAGGTATGCTCACATAACTGGTCATTGTCTACGTAACTGACATTCAGTGTCAATAACTATGGACATTGGTAGTGGGCAGTGTCAAGGTAACGTAGTGGTCAGTGTCAAGGTAACGTAGTGGTCAGTGTCAAGGTAACGTAGTGGTCAGTGTCAAGGTAACGTGGTGGTCAGTGTCAAGGTAACGTGGTGGTCAGTGTCAAGGTAACGTAGTGGTCAGTGTCAAGGTAACGTAGTGGTCAGTGTCAAGGTAACGTGGTGGTCAGTGTCAAGGTAACGTGGTGGTCAGTGTCAAGGTAACGTGGTGGTCAGTGTCAAGGTAACGTGGTGGTCAGTGTCAAGGTAACGTGGTGGTCAGTGTCAAGGTAACGTGGTGGTCAGTGTCAAGGTAACGTGGTGGTCAGTGTCAAGGTAACGTGGTGGTCAGTGTCAAGGTAACGTGGTGGTCAGTGTCAAGGTAACGTGGTGGTCAGTGTCAAGGTAACGTAGTGGTCAGTGTCAAGGTAACGTGGTGGTCAGTGTCAAGGTAACGTGTGGTCGTGTCAAGGTACGTGGTGGTCAGGGTCAAGGTAAACGTAGTGGTCAGTGTCAAGGTTACGTGGTGGTCAAAGGGCAAGGTAAAAGTAGTGGTCAGTGTCAAAAGGTACGTGGTGGTCAGGTCAAGGGGAAAGTGTGGTCAGGGCAAGGGAACGTGGGGTAGGTCAAGGAATAGTGGTCATTCAAGGTGGTGGTGGTCAGGTA
>NW_026466113.1:0-13106 GCF_026875155.1 Cherax quadricarinatus
CGATCTGTATTATGGATCTACGGATTCTGAGGAAAGGGAATAATACAAAAAAAAGTTTTAACAGAAAAAATTTCGGTAAAACTCAAATCTAGATTGTTAAAACTCTCAAATTCGGAGAGAACTTAAACACACACAAAAAATTCTTGAATACTGAAAGTTGATACGAATTATTCATCAAAACGGGTTATTTACATTTAACCCCAACTCTGCAGGGGAGATTGCATATCGGAAATGGGTGCATCTCTGGAGGAAAAAAACCTGTAGCATGGCTAACTCATGCTGTATTTGGGGCAAATCTGAATTGGTATACAAAAAAACTTGGGATTTCTCAATACCTGTGTGAAAGTAGGGAAAAAACGACATTCAGGTTGATCGTCTGACTGAGTATCAAGGTAGAGATAAGGATCAGGGGGATTGTCAAGTCTGTCACATTTTTGGGGGTTGGAAACTCATTACATCACATACAAACTTATAGATCTAAAAGCGATTCTTTATACTGACCGAAATAATTTCTAAAACCTTAACTTTTTCCCATGTATTTAACTAAAAACGATAAGGACCAACAAACTTTTGATCAGCTTAGGCATTGCAGACGTTTTGTTAAAGTTGGCCACCTAACTTCAAACCCTACTTTGTTTTGGATGGCTTTGCCCCGGGGGGTTCACTTTGTAAATTCGCTTTATTTATGAAGTTTTTTCAGGGGATTCCTTCTAAAAACACTTTGAGCTAACGGTAGAGTTGCTAGAAATCCAGGGTTGTTTTTTGGTTTCGGATTAAATATGCAACTCAAAAAGGAAACGTTTAATCAAAAACCGTAAAATGCATAAGTGGATTGTCACCTATAGAACATTAAAAGCAAATTTTAGCACACTGCACATCAGGTATAATTTCACCCCAAAGTTTCACTGTTGGGATTGATAGTGGCCTAAAGCCCAAAAAAGTACTTTTTTTTTTTGGTTCGTTCCCAAACCCCTGCTGGGGGATGTAAGGAACAATGGGGGATTTAAGATCTTTTTAAAAGGTACAAAATTTTCAAGAATTCATTACAAAAATTCACCTCCATTATCTTTTACTGGGGATTTGGGTGGTTTTCCCTGCAAAATGCATTCTTAAAACGCTTTAGTTACTGTCTCGGCAGTCTTATCTGCAATAGGAACTCACAATATCTGGTGAAATGGTCTACCATAACACATAGATGTTTGTTGCCCTGGAGGGAACATTGGAAATTAGTTAACAAATCTAGCGCAACTCTTTCCCACGGTTCGCTAGTGGTTGGATACACTTGGATTGGATTAGGACCATTAGCATTACCTTTATGTTGCATGCAGACACTACACATGGGATCTGTTCGTTGAGCATTCTTTACATCTTCAGCACTAAATGGAGGGTCTGCAGTTACTATACTAACAGTCGCGATAAGGCATCTGCGACTACATTTGACTTGCCAGGTAAGTGTTCAAAGGTGGGATTGAACTCTTGGATAATCAAGGTCCATCTGGCTAACCTTCCGGTAGGTTGTTTGTTCTGGAATAAAGGTATCAGTGGAGCATGGTCTGTCAAGACATGAACAGAGTACTGATAAATAATGTCTCGGAAGTGCTTTAAAGACCATACTATTGCTAAAGCTTCTTGCTCAGTTACTGTATAATTACGTTCAGCCTTCGTAAGGACTCGGCTAGCAAATGCAACTGCGTTGTACTTGCCATCGGTCTTCTGAGCTAGTACGGCACCTATGCCAATTGAACTAGCATCAGTTGTCAGATAGAAGGGCTTAGAAAAAATTGGAAATTTCAAAATTGGAGCAGATGTTAGCTTTTCTTTTAGAGTTTGGAATGCTTTTCTTGACGGAAGGTCCAAACAAAAGGAGCATCTTTCTTAAGCAACTCAGTTAGAGGGGGCAGCTATGGAAGAAAAATTGGCAATGAAAGATCTATAAAAACCTGCTAAGCCCACAAAGGATCTTACGGCATCAGCAGTTTTGGGAGTTGGAAAAATTTAGTACTGCAGTTACTTTCCCTTTGATCAGTCGTAACCCCTCTAGGAGTCACTACGTGACCAAAAAACTTAATTTCTGATCTGAAAAATTTACATTAGACAGTTTGATCTTTAAATTGGCTTTTTTCAACTTACCAAGTACTACCTCAAGTCTTTTCAAGTGTGTATCCACGTCTTTAGACATGACGATTACGTCATCTAAGTACACCATAAGTGCATTACCTATGAGACCTCTAAAGATATTAGTCATGAGCCTTGAAAACGTGATAGGGGAGGATCGTAATCCAAACGCCATACAGAGGAAGTGATAATGACCTGTAGGAGTGGAGAATGCAGTTAGCTCTTGGCTGTCCTCGTGAAGAGGGACTTGCCAAAACCCTTGTAACAAATCCAAGGTTGAAAAGACTTTGTTATCTCCGATGTTACGTAAAAGATCACCAAGTCAGGGAAGTGGGAAGCGTCTGGAATAGTTTTTTCGCATTTAAAATTCCTAAAGTCACTCACTGGGCGCCAAGTACCTCCTTCTTAGTACTAGGAATCAAGGGCGCATTCCAAGGGGGAATTGCTTAGGTGCAATAACTCCATCATCAAGCATTTTTATTGTCAATTCTTCTGCGACAGCAAAAATTGTGAATGAGGCATTCTGTACACCTCTCCCTGCCCTCCCTCACACCTCTACCTGCCCTCTCTCACACCTCTACCTGCCCTCCCTCACACCTCTACCTGCCCTCCCTCACACCTCTACCTGCCCTCCCTCAACACCTCTACCTGCCCTCTCTCACACCTCTACCTGCCCTCCCTCACACCTCTACCTGCCCTCCCTCCCCACCCCCTACCTGCCCTCTCTCACACCTCTACCTGCCCTCCCTCACACCTCTACCTGCCCTCCTCACCAAACCCCTACCTGCCCTCCTCACACCTCTACCTGCCCTCCCTCACACACCTACAACACCTTAACACCATCACACTCGCTGAGAGAAACCCAAGAAAGGCATCCCCGTAATCCCTAAGCCCCACCCCCTCTACCTCAATGAATATAAAAGTGCAGTGAAGGAGGGTGGTCATAAAATTAACAAGAAGCAAGATATAAAAATATGTATACGTGTGTTTTGTGTGTGAATGTATATTTGTGAATTTAAAATATGCAAATTATTTTTGTATGTGACTATATATAATTATATATAATTATATATATATATATATATATATATATATAATATATTATATATATATATAAAAAATATATATAATTTTATATATATATATATAATATATATATATAATATACATATATATAACATATATATACATATATATATATATATAATATATATATATATATATATATAAAATATATATATAAATAATAATTATATATAATATACATATATATATATAATATATTACATATATATAAAATTAATTATCACACCGGCCGATTCCCACCAAGGCAGGGTGGCCCGAAAAAGAAAAATATTCACCATCATTCACTCCCAAACACTGTCTTGCCAGAAGGGTGCTTTACACTACAGTTTTTAAACTGCCAAAATTAACACCCCTCCTTCAGGAAATGCAGGCACGTACTTCCCATCTCCAGGAACTCAAGTCCGGCCTGCCCGGTTTCCCTGAATCCCTTCATAAAAGTTAAATTTGCTCACACTCCAACAGCACGTCAAGTATTAAAAACCATTTGTCTCCATTCCACTCCTATCAAACACGCTCACGCATGCCTTGCTGGAAGTCCAAGCCCCTCGCACACAAAACCTCCTTTACCCCCTCCCTCCAACCCTTCCTAAAGGCCGACCCCTACCCCGCCTTCCTTCCACTACAGACTGATACACTCTTGAAGGGCATTCTGTTCGCTCCATTCTCTCTACATGTCCGAACCACCCAACAACCCTTCCTCAGCCCTCTGGCAACAGTTTGGTAATCCCGCACCTCCTCCTAACTTTCCAACTTTGAATTCTCTGATTATATTCACCCACACTTCCCTCAGACTGACACTCCACTGCCCCCCAGCCTTCTCCTCGCGCAACATTATCACCCACGCTTCACACCCAAAAAAGAGGGTTTGGGAAAAATTACTCTTTATACATTCCCCCCCTTTTTCCTCCAAGGACAAAAGTTCTTTTTCCACAGACCCTAAGTGCACCATCCTCTTTTTCCCCCCATCAAATTTTATGATTCACCTCATCTTTCAAACCCATCCGCTGACACGTCCACTCCCAAAAATCTGAATACGTTCACCCCCTCCATACCTTTTCCCCCCAATCTGATATTCAATCTTTATCACCTAACTTTTTGTTATCCTATAACCTTATCTTTTTCCCGTATTCACCTTTTTTCCCTTTTTTTGCCAACCCCCAAAATTCAATACCCAAACTCTGCAACTTCTCTTGAATCTCCCAAGAGCACAGTGTCTCAGCAAAAAGCAGCTGTGACAACTCCCATTTGTGTGTGATTCTTTTTCTTTTAACTCCCGCCTCTTGCCAAGACCCTCGATTTACTTCTCTTACAAACCCATCTATAAAAATATTAAAAAAACCACGGTACATCACAATCCTTTTCTAAGGGCCCACTTTTTTTGGAAAAAAAAATTTCCCCCCTTTTCCCACATACTTAACTTGAGCCTCCTATCCTCGTAAAAACTCTTCATGCCTTCAGTAACCTACCTCCTAAACCCTACATTTCAACATCTGCCACATTGCCCCCCCATCCACCCTGTCATACGCTTTTTCCAAATCCTAAATGCCCCCAAACACCCTTTTAGCCTTATCCAAATACTGTTCACTTATATGTTTCACTGTAAAAACCGGGTCCACACACCCCCTACCTTTTCCTAAAGCCCCCTTGTTCACTGCTATCCTATTCTCCGTCTTACTCTTAATCTTTCTTTTTAAAACTTCCAACACTTTCCCAGTACACTCAAAACTTATCCCCCTAAAAATTTTTGCACCCCTCTTTTACCCCCTTTTGCCTTTATACAAAAAAACTATGCATGCTCTCTCCCAAAACCCTGGGTTTCCTTACCTTTCTTCCATACATTTTTTTAAAAAATTGCACCAAACCCCTCTCCAAAACTATATCCCCACCTGCTTTTAACTTTTCTATCTTTATCCATCCCAAACCCGGCTGCACTTAAACCCCCTTTCATTTTACCTACTGCCTCCGAAACTTCCCCACACTCACACTGCTCTTCCTCACTCCTACAGATGTTATTCCTCCTTGCCCTATACACGAAATCACAGCTTCCCTATCTTCATCAACATTTAAAAATTCTCAAAAAATTCCTTCCTTTTTCCCAATCCTTAACTCTCCATTTAATAACTCTTCCCTCTCCTATTTTTAACTGACAAATCCATTTGTTTCTAGGCTTTCTTAACTTTTAATCTCACCCAAAACTTTTTCTTTTTCCAAAATTTGTTGATAACATCTCCCCATCTCTCAAATTTTCTCTCTTTTTACATTGCTTTACCACTCTCTTAAACTTCTCTCTTTTTCTCCTATACTTCTTTCCCCTTGCATCACTTCTACTTTGTAAAAACTTCTCATATGTAACTTTTTCTCCTTACTACTCTCTTTACATATCTTCCACCACGCTCCTCTTCCCTCCTGCACCCCTTTCCTGTAACCACAAACTTCTGCTGAGCACTCTAACACTACATTTTTAACCTACCCCATACTCTTCGACCCCATTGCTTCTCTCATTAGCCCATCTATCCTCCAATACTTTATATCTACCAACTGCCTCCCCTTTTAGTTTTAAACCCTTACTCCTCTTCCGATGCTTCTATTCCCTTGTATCCCATCTACCTTTTACTCTCATGAGCACAACTAAAAAGGATCTGATATATCTGTGGCCCCTCTATAAACATGACTCCGAACTACTCAACAGTTTTTATTACCAATACATAATCCAACAAACAACTGTCATTTCGCCCTAACATACGTGTAACTTATTTATCCTTTTTTTTTAAAATATGTTTTCCCTTAACTAAACCCCTTTCTTCAAAGTTCAATCAAAGGGCTCCCATTTCATTTACACCTGGCCCCCAAAACTTACCTACCACACCCTCTCAAAAAGTTTCTCCTACTTTAGCATTCAAGTCCCCACCACAATTCCCCTCTCACTTGGTTCAAATGCTCCTATACTTTCCCACTTAACATCTCCCAAAATCTCTCTCTCTCCTCTGCTTCCTCTCTTCTCCAGGTGCATACACGCTTATTATGACCCACTTCTCGCATCCAACCTTTACTTTAATCCACATAATTCTTGAATTTACACATTCATATTCTCTTTTCTCCTTCCATAACTGATCATTTAACATTACTGCTACCCCTTCCTTTGCTCTAACTCTCTCAGATACTCCAGATTTAATCCCATTTATTTCCCCCCACTGAAACTCTCCTATATATATAATAAATATATATATATATATATATATTATATATATATATAATATATATATATATATAGAATAAATAATATATATGAATAACTAAAAAAAAAAAAACACTTAAGACCGCTAATATTCAATTATTCTCATTTTTTTTGCAGTCATATCATTTTAAGATTCTCAAAATGCTAAAGAAAGAAGTTCCATTTGATTTTTCTCTAGATTGCTCACTTTTGATAAAAAAAAACATCTAAACAATTGCAAGATTTAACAAAATATTGATTACACTGACATATTCCCCCCCCCCACAAACCAAGTGAACACGTTATTAACCAGGTCACAGATGCATCAGCCCTTAAATACCGAAGTCCATTCAGAAGACGCAGAAGTAAAAATTTTGACTGAGATTAAACATGAATCATACATTTTTTTTTTTTTTAATGTTTGAGTCGAAGTGGCAGTTTAACCATACACGTCATATCCATTCCCTTGGAGGGTAGCCACAAGAACATAGGATACACTAAAGGCCTAGGAAACTATGCCACAGAAAGGTTAACAGGAATACATCTGGATTTAAATCCTAATTTTCACTTATCTCTTACAAATAAAATTAGGAATTTTTCCTAATATATCTGTTATCTAAGATATGTTGAAATATCACTCTACTTATTATACTATCTCTATTTCCTTAATAAGATAATCACATGAATCATATAGTGTTTCAAGATAGTGATGTCTGGATGCTCAATTTCCCCCACTAAAGGTCGGAGTGAAGTAATATTCCATCTTCCAGGAAGCGTGGGAATGGGCTCCAATAACTAGGTCATTCCAACTGTTCCTGGAATCCTCGTTACCTGTACACAAATTGTTCCAAAATTTGAAGCTAATGAAAAAGGTCCAGGCATACCCTTCTCAACTTATGAGCTAAATAAAACGAAAAACTCAGAGGAATAAAAAAAAAAAACCTGAGGCAACCTGCAGTGATACTATATCAAAAAAAAGACTACCCCGTATCCCACTAAGTCCACCCCCCTCTACTCCAATAAACGTAAAAGGAATAGTACAGATGCGCATGATTCTACTGCAGATTAGTATCATCACTGAGATTTGAAAGCCATTCAGAAGTGGCAATTTTCCGTTTATTACCGGGCAACCAATTTTTTTTTATTAAACCTGGCAAATCAAAAAAACTTGCACAGTGTCCAAAAACCATGAAGAAAATTTCTTTTGAGCGAACGTACCCCACTGCTGAAAGTTTATACCAATCGGGTGAGGCAATTTCCATTTACAAACTGTGAAGTCAACATTTCCAAATCTATAATTATATTGGCAAAGTGCCAATTTGCACCTGCACAGCCTTAACTGCACCAGATGAACTTCTTTTGAATCCAAGATCCTAGGAGGCCTATATTTCCTAGGCCTCTAGTGTATCCCAATTTCCTGCCTTACCATGCCACAGTTGGATATTTGTTGCACAATAAACTAGCCACTTCACGTAAACTAAGTTCAGGTCCAGGTACACATATTGGAGAGTACCTGAGATGATTTCGGGGATCATCGCCCCCCCCGCGGCCCCGGTCCGTGACACTTCGTGGTGGATCATGGCCTGATTAACCATGTTTTACGTGTTGGCCGCACGTAAACCGACGTACGAACCACAGCCTCCGGCTGATCAGATAGGTACAATTATCATATATAGTGTAAATTACCCAACAGGTCCTTGTTATTTCCAGGTACTTTTCCTGTTCCTAGATGTGTGAGTCTTTAATACTGGAGCCATTTAGAAAAGGCATAGCCAAGTTTATTTAATGGAAGTACCTAGCCATTTTAAAAAAAAAAGAATGGCAAATTGTGCCTACACACGCAATAACAATTCCCCACCTCCTTCTAAGTTGGGAGAGGGGGGGGGTTGAGGGAATGAGAGAGGAAGAGAGAGAAGAGATAAAAGCTAAGAGAGCGACACCCAAGAGAGATCTAAAAGAAAGAGGTAATCTCGAGTAAGGAGCCCCAGCGAGGTACCACCAGCAGACAAAAACTGTGTGTTTGTATGTGTTTGTGTGTGTGAGAGTGTGGTGTGTGTGTGCGTGTGTGGAGTGTGTAGAGTATGTGTTGTGTGTGTGTGTGTGTGTGGGTGTGTGTTGTATGTGAGTGTATGTGTGTGTGTGTGTGTGTGTGTGTGTGTGTGTGTTGTGTGTGTGTGTGATGTGTGTGTGTGTGTGTGTGTGTGTGTGTGTGTGTGTGTGTGCGCTCTTTTTTTTAGCTCCTGGCCCCACCTTCTAGATTACTTAATGATCATTACTAATTTCTGACTACATGTGCCTTAACCCTTACATACTCTTGAAGCTGGCGAATTGAGTCTGCCTCCACACTTGCCTCAACCCAAATCATTCCACTATCACTTACGCCAGAGACTAAAGAAATTATTACCATCTGTATGAGCATCTGTGTCCTCCAGTTTTTTCTTCCACTGTGTCCCCTTGATCGTGTTCCTCTTAACTTATCTTCCCTAAATCAATCCCTCTCAATCCCCTTAAATTTTTTAAGTAAAAATCTTGTTTTCACCTTATCTAAAGGTCATCCTGAAAAATTTTCCTCAAGCTTCTCAGTTATATACCTCTCGCTTATAATATGCTTTCAAAGCTTTCAGATTTTCTTGGAGCTTCTGCACAAGCTTGACCAATTTTGGGCTTCTTTCTGGCTCCAAACGTACTTTAATTGATCTAAAAAGTCCGTGTCAAATCACTGAAGGATTCCCTTGTTCAAGTTCCTGAATGCCTGTCCTGTCATTCCTGGTGTTGCATATGCCACTGAAGTTGTATATTTCAGGTGCACCTCAGGTGACATGTTTCGTGTCCTATAAACCCAGCAAAACAACTCCTTTCACTTATATTTGAAGTTTTTTGCTCTAAAGTCGTAGATTTCGGATTATTTTTTTTTATACTTTATATTATTTTTAAAAGCACCATTTCATTTTTATGAATCGTTTATACAGATTGAAACGTGTAATAAATTTACATTAATCTTGCATTTGTTTTGGACTGAACTAAAGAAACCACTTGTTGGGTCACACCTATAGCTCTAAGTGTCCCCAGGACTTGCTTCTGTCCTCTCACTACTATTCTCCATTAGTTTTATAGCGTCGTTACCAAATAACCCCCGTGAGATTCCAATACGTTTTTCGTTGGTATTTACATACACTGAAAAACCTAGCAGCACTAATACTTGCTTCATCCCTAGGTTTCGTCTTACTCTTCCCATTAGATTTATTAGTCATTATTGGTCCTTATTCGTCTTCTGTTTTTCAGGCAGGCTCCCTGCCTCCTCTTCTAGTTAATAGTGTGGTCAGAGTATACTTGGGTGTTTTCGGGGGTCAAACGCCCCCACAAACCATGACCAAATCCCAGTAATGAAAAACACTCGAAAAACCCCTTTCAAATATAAACTAAGAGGCAGAAAGTGCAACCCATCCATCCAAGACTTTCTTCTTTTTCAATTTGACTAAAGCTCCAGCACGCATGTTCAAATAGGATTTCCAACTCTAATCCCTTGCCGATTTTCTTTAAAAATCTTATTTTGCTGATGATACACTACCAATTTTCATTCAATCTCCTACGAAACTTGATAATAAGCCTGTCAAAGATATTGGCCTATAACTCACAGTTTTTTTTGATTTTCCTCTATTTTTTATAGTATATGGTTGTCCACATTAGCTTATTTTTTTTTCAGTTAATGACCAGTCTACACCTTCTGTCTGAGCACCCCGTGCAGTACCAGCAAGGTAGTAATCTAATGCCTTCTTGGAATACACACAGGCCAACCTAAAACCCTATATCTGCCCAACCACGTACATATTCTAATAAATTATATTACAGAATTAAAAAAACACAGTCGATTTCTCAATACATATTATTAAGACAAGAACCAAAACAGTAAGTAAGTCACTTATCGTACTGAGTCTATCTAAGAAATTTACTCATATGTTACTATGTATGATAAATTTGTGTAACTTGCAACTTGAGTGTCCCTGTACCTACATAGACATAAATTATTCGAGAGTGAAGTACACACGGCACGCCATCACTGACAACAAAGTGACCGCCAGTATGGCGTATTTTCCATCTGTGACGTCACAAGTAAACAGATACAAGACCCTGACTCTCTCTAATAACAACCCAATATACCTCCCTCCCTCTGTCAATAAAACCCAAAGCACCCCTCCTCTTTCCTCTCCCCAAAACAACAAACCCCTCT
The DNA here is from genome assembly GCF_026875155.1 of Cherax quadricarinatus. Lineage (NCBI taxonomy): Eukaryota > Metazoa > Arthropoda > Malacostraca > Decapoda > Parastacidae > Cherax > Cherax quadricarinatus. Next base: position 10,644 of record NW_026466113.1, read on the forward strand.
CTCCCCCAACCCCCACCAAATAACCCTCTCCCACCACCCACCCCATCAACAACACCCTCACCCTCTATCCCCCACCGCCACAATGTGATCGTTTAATACCGCACGTATTAAGCCACACAATAACAACCCCATTTAGGTTTGCGAAGCATCCATCAGCGGCCGCCTGGGCGCATCCCTGAGTTTATTACGGCAAACCACAACGTTCCGTCATTATCACAAGTGACAGTCCTCTCATCCGTAAGGAAATTGTCCAATGGGATGCTCTTTCCCTGGGGTGACCTACCAAAGGGAGCCACGCTCCATCCCAGGGGTGGTAGCCAATAACATCGCTTGTTCAAATATGAGATAGACAAAAATTTGAAACAAAGTTACGAATACAGGAAAAAAACTAAGATAAAGTAAGCTAAGACGATAAAGTCAAACGAACAAAGAGAAAGTTAAGGAATGATAGAAGATAGAGAAGCTCCTGGTCCAATAAGAACGCTTACTTTCTACAGCAACCAAGAACATTTTTTAATATTTTTTATACTTTGCGTCATAATATTTGAAAAAGGAAACCTTATATTGGGTCCTTGTGAACCATACAATGCAAAGTAGTAAATAGTAGTAGTAGAGGTAGTATTAGTGGAGGTAGTGGTAGTAGTGGGTGGTATTGGTGGTAAAGTAGTAGTGGTGTGATGGTAGTAGTAGTAGGAGTAGTAGTATAGTATAGTAGTGGTAGTAAGTGTAAGTGGTGTAGTAGTAGAAGTGGTAGTAGTGGGGTAGTGTAAGTATTATAGTAGTAGTAGCAAGTGGAATGGTGGTAGTGGTGGTGAGTGTTAGTAAGTGGTAGTGTATAGTGGTGGTAGAGTTAGTAGTGGTTGAAGTGTATAAGTAGTAGTTAGTAGTTGTAGTGGTGGTATTGGTATAGTTGTGGTATGGTATAGTGGTGGTAGTGGTGGTAGTGGTGGTATGGTGTATGGTGGTAGTGTATTATAGTATGGTGGTAGTGGTAGTAGGTGTGGTAGTGGTAGTATGGTGGTAGGGTGGTAGTCTGGTGGTAGTGGTAGTAGTGGTGGTAGTGTAGTATAGTAGTAGTAGTAGTGGTGGTATGGAAGTAGTGGTGTAGTGAATAGTGGTGGTAGTGTATAAATATTGGTAGTGGTAGAGTGTTGGTATGGTAGTAGTGGTTGTATTGGGTAGTAGTGGTGGTAGTGGTGTTGTAGTAGTGGAGGTAGTGGTGTAGTAGTAGTAGTAGTAGTGTGGTATAGTGGTGTAGTAGTGTAGTAGTAGTAGTAGTAGTGGGTAGTGTGGTAGTAGTGGTAGTGGTGTAGTTGTAGTTTGTAGTGTAGTGGTGGTAGTAGTTAGTGGTAGTGGTAGTAGGGTGGTAGTGGTGTATGTTAGTAGTAGTAGTGGTAGTGTGTGGAGTGGTAGTAGTGGTGGTAGTGGTGTAGTAGTAAGTAGTGGTAGTGGTGGTAGTGGGTGTAGTAGTAGTAGCAGTGGTAGTGGTGTGTAGTGGTGTAGTTGTAGTGGTAGTAGTAGGTGTAGTGGTGGTAGTGGTGTAGTAGTAGTAGTAGTGGTAGTGGTGTAGTAGTAGTAGTGGGAGTGTGGTAGGTGTAGTGGTAGTAGTAGTGGTGGTTGATGGTAGTGGTATAGTGTAGTAGTGGTGGTAGGTTAGTAGTAGTGGTGGTGGTGGTGGGGTGGTGTGGTGGTAGTAGTAGTAGTGGTGGTGGTGGTGGTGGTGGTGGTGGTGTGTGGTAGTAGTAGTTGGTGTGGTGTGTGTGGTGGTAGTGTAGTAGTAGTAGTGTAGTAGTAGTAGTAGTAGTAGTAGTAGTAGTGGTAGTAGTAGTAGTGGTGGTAGTAGTAGTAGTGGTGGTGGTGATAGTATAGTAGTAATAGTTACTACTACTACTACTATCGCTAGTACTACACTGCCACCACTACAACTATCGCTAGTACTACCACCACTAATACTACCTCCACTACCACCATTACCACTATTACCACAACTACTACTACCACCACCACCACCATTACTACTACCCCTACTACTACTACAACCACCACTACTACTAATCTTCCATTCTCTTTGTCCCTTCTTCCTTATTCCCCCACCACACCCACCCAGACCACCCCCCTCCCCCTTCTGCGGCAACTTGGAGGGTGAAGAGGGGAGTGAAGAAGAGGGGAGAACACGAAACGACAAAGGGACAGACACGTAAGCTTCCCCTCTTCCTCCCTCACACAAACACACACATCCAGCAGCAACAGTAATGTTGATCTGCAACACAATCACGAGTTAAAGAGCAGAACAGCAATACCGCTGACAACAACAGTGCAATAATAGCAATATCGATATGCAGAATAGACACGTGTTCGAGGCTAGACTAGTAATATTCACAGTACAAGCAACAGCAGTAGCACAATAAACAGCAACAACGACGGCAGCAAGAACATGCAATAATCATTAAAAAGTCTGGGGAC
>NW_026466114.1:0-13177 GCF_026875155.1 Cherax quadricarinatus
GATAAGGCAGGTTAAAGTTAGTGCAGAGTTTGTAGATTAAGATTAAATTTCTTTTGGATTTTTAACCCCGGGGGTTACCACCCGGGAAACCCAAGAAATCAGTGCGTCATCGAGACGCAAACTTATTTCCATTGGGTTCCTTAATCTTGCCCCCCGGGATGCGACCCACACCATCACTAACACCCGGGTACCTTTTTGCTGCTGGGGAACGGGACAACGGGTGTAAGGAAACGGTCGAATGTTTCCACCCGGGGGGAAAACGAACCCGGGGCCCTCCGTGGTGAAGCGGAGTTTTACCACCAGCCACCGGGCCAGACAGTGTCAAAAGCTTTTTAAAACGTCTTTTGCAACCGGGGTTCCTGTTTTTTTTTTTTTTTTGGTTTTTTGTGGATGTAGTTAAGAATGATTTAATGGCACCGTGTGGATCTGTGTGTTCTGAACCAAACTGGCCATCAGAAAGTAAGATTGGTTCCGGGTACTGAAGTTTAGCAGGTTTAAAGGGCATGGCTTACCAAAAAGCGAGAGTTACCATTAAGGAGGACATCTGAATGGGGATTAGTCCTAGGCGTTCCACAAGGACATTTTTTAGGCCCTCCTTTTGTTCATAATTTACTTAATGACCTTGATGAAGGGTTTTACGAGTGACATGATAATTTTCCTATGATAAAAAGACAGGCCGTATAATTCACTCTGAGGGGCCCTCAATGAACCCGGGACGATTTGGAAAAATTAATGCCTTGGTCTGAAAGGGCAATATGTTCAATGTGGATAAGAGAAGGGTTTTTCCCCTTTGTTAATGAAAAACCCTCGAAAAATAATCTAGGTGAAGTAGACTTGATCATACAGAATGTAAAAAAAGATTTGGGGAGTCATGGTAAGCAGAAATCTAAACCCAAAACGCATGCCATAGTGTGCACAAAAAGGGCCCAAACCAGATTAAACAAAGAACATAAGAATAAAAACATAAAAATGTGGGGAACACTGCAGAAGGCCTACGGGCCCATCGACGTCCTACAAAACGACATCTACCAAACTACCAAGAAATAACCCCGTACCCCTTGACACCAATCAAACCCAGCCCCCCCCACTCAATATTTGTCCAGCTCTTCTTAAAGCTACCAACCCCCAAACCCTTTACACCCGGGGGAAAGACTGTTCCACCATCTACAACCTGTTAAAAAACCATATTACCTTTTCCCCTTTCTAAATCAAAAATTATCCAACTTAAACCCATTTTCCTGGTTCTTACCGGGTTCGACCCCTCAGTACTTTTTTAAAATGTCTCCCTTTGTTTATGCCCGTCATCCATTTATAAAACTTAAATGAATCTCCCCTCATTCACCCCTTTCCCCAGAGAGGGAGATTTAAGGCTTTAAGTCTATCTTCAACGGGAGGTTTCTTACACATAAATCTTTTTAGTCATTCTTCCTTAGTTCTCTAATGAGCATGTCCCCCCTGTATAAGGGGCCCAAAACGAGCAGCAAACCCAAAATGAGGCCTCACATGATTATAACTCAAAATAACTTTTGGACTTCTGTTCTTATACTTCTTGAGAAAAATCCAAGTAATCTTTTGGGGCCTTTGTTGCGCACACTGGGGCACGCTGTTTTTTGGGTTTAGTTTTTCTCTTCCATACTCCCAATTTTTTTCACTTTTTAAATGGGCCCAAGCTCTACTTCACCAAATTTACTTCGGGGGTTTTTTTCATTACCAAGGGCAAGTACCTTACACTTATCCCAAAAAACTTCACTGCCATTTCCAGACCAAGACATTAATTTGTTCAAATCGTCCTGGAGTTGTTAGGTAAACACATATGAACATTGGGTATCTTTTTTATGAAACTTTTTCGCCTACACAGTACTTTTTCGTCAAGTACAAAAAATTGATAGAAGCAAAAACTTTGAAACGATGTAATCATCCATCACCCTTTAAATTTTTTTGAGGGGGTCATCCCTCATCGGGAAAGAGCATTTTTCCATAGTATGAAACAATAGGAGATGAAGTGACAGGGGGGGCCTTTTTATAGCGCCAAGAGGTAGCTGGGCCCACTGGGAGGGGGGAAAACTCAGATTTTTAAAGGGGTCGGTCCCTCTCAAACCCAGCCGCTCTCACTAGTGGAAAGTTTCAAATTTGATTGCGGGCTGTCCAAGATACCCTTGTGTTGCGTGTCTGACAGATTTAAAAACTTTAAAAATTTATAAAATCCGCGGGTTGTTGGGTAAGACACATATCAACATTTTGGGTATTTTATTATGAAACTTTCGCCTACACAGTAGGCTTTTCAGTCAAGTACAGAAAATTGATAGAAGCAGGGGCCTACGTCTCACCCTTGGCGCTATAAAAAGCCCCACCCTTCCCCACTTCTCTCCATATTTTCATACTATAAAATGCCTTCCCCAAACTGGGGGACGACCACCTCAAAATTTAAAAGGAGGGACTGATTACATCGTCTTCAAGATCTTCTGCTTCTATCAACTTTTCGTACTTGATGAAAACCTACTGTGTAGGGGAAACTTTCATAATAAAGATACCCAACTGTTCATATGTGTTTTTCCAACAACCTATGATTTAACACTTTTGCAGCAATGGAAACTTTTTTCAAAACGTTTTTGCCACGCAGTGGCTTCATCTCCAAAACAAAGAAGGCGTAAGGAGAGGGGGGAGAATGAGGAACAGTCCCAACCTGGGGTGATGTGTTCATCCACAAATTTTTAGAATGTACACATAGGGCCCTAGACGTCTTTTTACGTAAGATTGAGGTGAAGCAGGGGGAGGGGTCATAGTGGTACCATCCACATCGAAGTAGGGCTTCGTCCAAAGGTTTAACAAGTGTTGAAAATTCTTTTTAACAAAATCCCCTGATGCTGCTGTTCGACAGTTTGATAAAGGTTTGAAAAACCGCAAGTTGAAGATTGAACACTTTTGCAGCATATGGGAATCTTTATTCAGGAAAAAAAGTTTCGCCACCAGTGGTTCATCATCCAATACAAAGAAGGCTAAGGAGAGGAGGGGAATAGGGAATCATCCCTCAACCTGGAGTCGATGGTTCAGTCCATCAATCTTGAGAATGTACAGCAAAAGGGCCCTAGCGGGCTTATATACTGAGAGATTGAGGTGAAGCCGGCGGAGGGGGGGCATATGGTACATCCACTAGTCGAAGTAGGGCCCTTTGCCAAAAATTGAACAAGTGTTGAAAATCTTGTAACAAGATCCCATGATCTGCTGTGTCTGACAGTTTGATGAAGTTTTTAAAAACCCCCACAAGTTTTAAATTTAACACTATGCAGCTATGGGAATCTTTATTCAGGGAAACGTTTTCGCCCCGCGTGGCTTCACATCCAAAACAAAGAAGGGGAAGAAGGAGGGGAAAAGAGGGGAATCATTCCCCCAACCTGGGGTCGATGTGTTCGTCCATCAATCTTGTAGAATGTACACATAGGGGGCCCTAGACGGGCTTAAAAACTTAAAATGTGAGGGGGAAGCAGGCGGGGGCGGGGTCATAGTGGTACCCTCCCCTAGTCGAATAGGGCTTCGTCCAAAGGTTGAACAATGTTTTAAGAATTCTTTTAACAAATCCCATGATGCGCGTGTCTCAGTTTGATGAAAGGGTTTTAAAAACCGAAAGTTGAAGATTGAGACACTTATGCAGAAATGGGAATCTTATTCAGGGAAAATTTTTCCCCCGCATGGCTTTATCCCAAACAAAGAAGGGGTAAGGAGAGGAGGGGAATAGGTAAACATCCCTCAACCCGGAGTCCCATGTTTCAGTCCCCCCAATCTTGTAGAAAAACAGCATAGGGCCTAGACGTGCTTATAACGTAAAGGGGGGTGAAGCAGGCGGGGGCGGGGTCAAGTGGACCATCCACTAGCGAAGAGGGCTTTGTCCCAAAAGGGTTAACAAGTTTAAGAATTCTTGTAACAAATCCCATACTGCTGGCTGACAGTTGTGATGAATGGTTTTTAAAAACCGACAAGTTGAAATTGAGACACTTATGCAGCTTGGAATCTTATTTAGGGAAAATTTTTGCCCCCAGTGGGTTCATCTCCAATACAAAGAAGCTAAGGAAGGAGGGGAATGAGGTAACATCCCCCCCAAACCCGGAGCGATGTTTCATCCCCTCAATCTTTTAAATGACAGCATAGGGCCGAGACGTGGGTTTTATACTGTAGAGATTGAGGGAAGCAGGCGGGGGCGGGGGCATATGTACCATCCACTATCGAAGTAGGCCCTTTGTCCAAAGGGTTTAAAAAGTGTTTAAGAATTCTTTAACAAGATCCCAAAATGCTGCTGTGTCTGACATTGTGATAATGGTTTTGAAAAACCACAAGTTAAGATTGAACACTTATGCAGCATATGGGGGGAAACTTTTTTCAGGGAAAAGTTTCGCCACGCAGTGGCTTTATCAGTCCAATACAAAAAGGGGTAAGGAGAAAAATAGGGAATCATCCCTCAACCGGAGTCGATGTTTCAGCCCCTCAATCTTTTAGAAAGACAGCTAGGGGCCCTAGACGTGGCTTATATACTGTAAGATGTAGGTGAAGCAGGCGGAGGGGGGTCAAATGGTACCACCACTATCGAAGTAGGTCTTTTGTCGAAAGGTTTAACAAGTGTTGAAGAAATTTTTTGTAACAAGATCCCAGATGCGCTGTGTCTGACAGTTGTGATAAATGGTTGAAAAACCCACAATTGAAGATTGGGGAAACTTATGCAGCAAATTGGGGAAACTTTTTTCAGGGAAAAGTTCGCCACGCATGGCTTTCATCATCAAACAAAAAGCGTAAAGGGGAGGAGGAGAATGGGTAACAGTCCCCCAACCCGGGGCGAGTGTTTTAGTCCATCAATCTTGTAGAAGACCGCAAGGGCCGTAGCGTGGGTTTTATACTGTAAGATTGAGGGGAACAGGGGAGCGGGTCAAGTGGGACCATCCACTAGCGAAGTAGGCTTCGTCCAAAGGGTTAACAAGTGTTGAAGAATTCTTTGTAAAAAGAACCCATGATGGGTGGGTTTTTCTGACAGTTGTGATGAATGGTTTTAAAAACCGACAATTGAAGATTAGACACTTTTCACATATGGGGAAACTTTTTTCAGGGAAAAGTTTCGCCACGCAGTGGCTTCATCATCCAAACAAAAAGGGTAAGGAGAGGGGGAGAATGAGGGAATCATCCCTCAACCCGGGGTCGATGTGTTTAGTCCATCAAACTTTAGAAGTACAGCATAGGCCGAGACGTGGCTTATATACTTAAGATGTGAGGGAAGCAGGGGGGGCGGGTCATAGTGGGACCACCACTAGTCGAATAGGCTTCGTCCAAAGGTTAACAAGTGTTGAAAAATTCTTTGTAACAAGATCCCATGAGCTGCGTGTCTGACATTGTATGAATGGTTTTAAAAACCGACAAGTTTGAAGATTGAGACACTTAGCAGCTATGGGAATCTTATTTAGGGAAAAGTTTTGCCCGCAGTGGCTTCACAGTCCAATACAAAGAAAGGGGGAAGGAAAAGGGGGGGAAAAGAGGTAATCAGCCCTCAAAAACCGGAGCCCAGTGTTCAGTCCCTCAAACTTGTGAAGTACAGCATGGGCCGAAGACGTGGGTTATATACTGTAGGAAAGTGAGTAAGCACGAGGCGGGGGATAGTGGGACCATCCACTATCCGAAGTAGGCTTTCGTCCCAAAGGTTGAACAAGTGTTTAATTTTTATTATAATCAAGGGGGGAAACCTAAACCGTAGGGTTATACAGCGCCATGGGGGAGGAAGGCATTCAGGGTTAATTCAGGGGAAATGGAGCACAGATCCAATTCCCAGATCAAGAGCCCCCCACCACGTCAAGGGGCCTTCCTTTAGGGGAAAAATGTTGAAGAATTCTTTTAACAAGATCCATGATGCTGCTTGTCTACAGTTGTGATGATGGTTTTTAAAAAACCCACAATTGAAGATTGAGACAAATTTTCACATATGGGGTCTTTTTTCAGGGAAAAGTTTCGCCCCGCAGTGGCTTCATCAGTCCAATACAAAGAAGGGGAAGGGAGGGGGAAAGAGTAATCATCCCTCAACCCGGAGTCGATGTGTTTATCCCTCAATCTTGTAGAATTTCACATAGGGGCCCTAGACGGGCTTATAACTGTAGAGATGAGGTGAAGCAGGCGGAGGCGGGGCAAAATGTACCACCACTATCAAGTAGTCTTCGCCAAAGGGTTAACAAGTTTGAAGAATTCTTGTAACAAAGATCCCATGAGCTCTGTGTCTGAAGTTTGATGAAAGGTTTGAAAAAACCCACAAGTTTAAATTGAGACATTTATGCAGCATATGGGAAACTTTATTTTAGGAAACTTTCGCCACGCAGGGCTTCACAATCCCCAAAACAAAGAAAGGGGAAGGAAAAGGAGAAATGAGGAATCAGTCCCTCAACCTGGATCGATGTGTTCAGCCATCAATCTTTAGAATGTACACAGGCCCTAGACGGGCTTATAACTCATCCAAATTGAACACTAACACACAAAACAAAAAATGAGGTTGACAGATACCATCGGGAACAAAAAGGAGATCAAAACCCAAAGCAGCAAAATCCACATTACGTATTTTAACTACAGGAAACGGTCCCCTTACCGTCGAAATCAAACAGCTGACACCCCACTTTCTTCCCTATCACACAAACGCACTGTCCTTGGGGTTAATCTTGACTCCTTCTTCGTTACACGGGCACATCACTCAAGGCATGCAATACTAGTAAGGGCCCTTGCCGGGCCCCTTTCAAGCTGAAACATCCTCTCAACGCACCAAACTACACCTATAAAAATCCCTAAACCCTCTGAAAAACTTACTCTCCTCAACCCTCTCCTTGCAGCAAAAACAAACTTACTTAAAAAAATGCAGCGTTCCAGAAAAAGGGCTCGCTGGGGGCTTGATGCAGATGGGGGAAATTCGCCACAAGCGATCTCTCCCTCCCGTTAGACGTCCCTGCGCTGAATCGTATGGAAGAGGGGTCAGTGACAGACAATAGACAAAATTTAGAACACGACAGACTACTGGACCCTCTCCCTTTACGAAAACATTTGGGGAGACCCACAAAACCCCACAACCTTTTTTATCCTTGCATGATCCTCTCCCAACCCCCTTACAAAAAACCTTTGATCCCTGACAGGTACCTTCAAACGGGACCATTTTTCTGACCCACGTTTTTGCCTTACTTTTTTTGGGGTTTAAAACTGACCATTCTGCACTCCTCTCTAGCTCTAAAGGGCGCAAGTCCCTACTCCACTTCACCCCACCGGAGTCCCAACAGAAAACGGAATTCCTCTTTTTCAATATCTGTCCCCACGATCGCCTTTGGCTGCTGGGTTTAAGCCCCTGGGCTCTATTTCTACGACTAAGAACACTCCTCTCCAGCACTATTCTTCGTCTGTCCCGTCTTCCCCCGCTCACCCTTTGGGATCTTACCTGAACTTTTCGTTCGTTCTTCGTTCCTATGCTGTACATATCTACAAGATTGATGGACTGAACACATCGACTACCAGGTTAGGGACTGATTACCTCATTCTCTCTCCTCTCCTTACGCCTTCTTTGTATTGGACTATGAAGCCACTGCGTGGCGAAAACGTTTCCTGAATAAAGATTCCCATATGCTGCATAAAGTGTCTCAAATCTTCAACTTGTCGTTTTTTTCAAACCATTCATCCACAACTGTCAGACCACAGCAGCATCATGGATCTTGTTACACAAAGAATTCTTCCAACACTTGTTCAACCTTTGGACGAAGACATCATCGACTGTGGATGGGTACACATGACCCCCGCCGCCTCCGCTGCTTCAACCTCATATCTCTACAGTATATAAAAAAGCCACGTCTACGGCCCTATGCTGTACATTCATACAAAGATGATGGACTGAACACATCGACTCCAGGCGAGACGGACTGATTACATCATTCTCCTCCTCTCCTTAACGCCTTCTTTGTAAGGGACTGATGAACCACTGCGTGGCGAAACGTTTCCTGAATAAAGATTCCCATATGCTGCATAAGTTCCCTCCAATCTTCAACTTGTCGGTTTTTCAAACCATTCATCAACAACTGTCAGACGCAGCAAGCATCCAGGGGATCTGTTGCAAAGAATTCTTCAACACTTGTTCAAACCTTTGACAAGACCTACTTTCGACTAGTGGATGGTAACCACTATGACCCCGCCTCCGCCTGCTTCACATCACATCTCTACAGTTATAAGCCACGTCTACGGCCCCTATGCTGTACATTCAACAAGATTTGATGGACTGAACACATCGACCTCCAGGTTGAGGGACGATAACCTCCATTCTCCTCCTCTCCTACGCCTTCTTTTTATTGACTGTTGAAGCCACTGCGTGGCTAAACGTTTCCTCCTGAATAAAGATTCCTCCCAATATGCAGCATAAGTGTCTCAATCTTCCATCTGTCGGTTTTTCAAACCATTCATCACAACTGTCAGACAACAGCAAGCATCATGGATCTTGTTACCAAAAGAATTCTTCAGACACTTGTTAACCTTATTTTTGGACGAAGACCTACTTCGACTAAGTGGATGGTACCACTATGACACCGCCTCCGCCTGCTTCACCACATATCTCTACAGTAATATAAAGCCACGTCTACGGCCTAAGCTGTACATTCACAGATTGATGGACTGAACACATCGACCTCAGGTTGAGGTACTGATTACCTCATTCTCCCCTCTCCCTTACTCCTTCTTTTGTATTGGAATGAAGAAAGCCACTGCGTGGCGAAACGTTTTCCTGAAATAAAGAGTCCCATATGCTGCATAAGTGTCTCAATCTTCAACTTGTCGTTTTCAAACCATTCATCACAACTGTCAGAACACTGGAGCATCATGGGATCTTGTTACAAAGAATTCGTCAACACTTGTTCCAAACCTTTGGACGAAGACCTACTTCGACTAGTGGATGCTACACTATATGACCCCGCCCTCCGCCTGCTTCACCTCACATCTCTACAGTAATAAGCCACGCTACGCCCTATGCTGTACTTCATACAAGATTGATGGACTGAACACAATCGCTCCAGGTTGAGGGACTGATTACCTCATTCCTCCTCCTCTCCTTACGCCTTCTTTGTATTGGACTGATGAAGCCACTGCGTGGCGAGAAACCGTTTCTGAATAAAGATTACCCATATGCTGCAATAAGTGTCTCAATCTTCAACTTGTCGGTTTTTCAAACATTCATCACAACTGGTCAGACACAGCAGCCATCATGGATCTTGTTACAAAGAATTCTTCAACCTTGTTCAACCTTTGGGGACGAAAGACCTACTTCCGACTAGTGGTGGTACCACTATGACCCCGCCTCCGCTGCTCACCTCACATCTCTACAGTATATAAGCCCACGGCACGGCCCTATGGCTGTACATTCTACAAGATTGATGGACTGAACACATCGACTCCAGGTTGAGGACTGATTACCTCATTCTTTCTCTCTCCTCTCCTTACGCCTTCACTTTGTATTTGGACTGATGAAGCCACTGCGTGCGAAACGTTTCGTGAATAAAAAGATTCCCATCGCTGCATAAGTGTCTCAATCTTCTACTTGTCGGTTTTTCAAACCATTCATCACAACTGTCAGACACAGCAGCATCATGGATCATGTTACAAAGAATTCTTCAACACTTGTTTTCAACCTTTGGACGAAGACCCTACTTCGACAGTGGATGGTACCACTATGACCCCCCCGCCTCCGCCTGCTTCACCTCACATCTCTACAGTATATAAGCCACTCCTACGGCCCAAAAGTGCTGTACAATTCTACAAGATTGAATGGAAGAACACATCGACTCCAGGTTGAAGGGAACTGATTACCTCATCTCCTCCTCTCCTTACGCCCTTCTTTGTTATGGACTGAGAAGCCACTGCGTTGGCGAAACGTTTTCCTGAAATAAAGATTCCCATATGCTGCATAAGTGTCTAAGCCTCATCATTGTCGTTTTTCAAACCATTCATCCACAACTGTCAGAACACAGCACATCATTGGGATCTTGTTACAAAGAATTCTTCACACTTGTTCAACCTTTGACAAGACCTACTTCCGACTAGTGGATGGTACCACTACATGACCCCCGCCTCCAGCCTGCTTTCACACCTCACATCTCTACATATATAGCCACTCTACGGCCCTATGCTGTACAATTCTACAAGGATTGATGGACTGAACACATCGACTCCAGGTTGAGGGACTGATACCTTCATCTCCTCCTCTCCTTACGCTTCCTTTGTATAGGACAGATGAAGCCACTGTCTTGGCAAAACGTTTTCCTGAATAAAGATTCCCCATATGCTGCATAAGTTTCTCAATCTTCAACTGTCGGTTTTTCAAACCATTCATCACAACTGTCAGACACAGCAGCATCAATGGGATCTTGTTACAAAGAATTCTTCAACACTTGTTCAACCTTTCGACGACGACCTACTTCGACAGTGGATGGTACCACTAATGACCTCCGCCTACCCTCGCCAGCTTCACTCACATCTCTACAGTATATAAGCCACGTCCTACGGCCCTTGCTGTACATTCTACAAGATTGATGGACTGAACACATCGACTCCAGGTTGAGGGACTGATTACCTCATGCTCACACCTCTCCTTACGCCTTCTTGTATTGGACTGATGAAGCCACTGCGTGGCGAAACGTTTCCTGAATAAAGATTCCCATATTCTGCATAAGTGTCTCATCTTCACTGTCGGTTTTTTCAAAACCATCATCACAACTGTCAGACACAGCAGCATCATGGATCTTGTTTACAAATAATTCTTCAACACTTGTTCAAGGGGCGGCTTTGGCGAAGACTACCTTCGACTAGTGGATGGTACCACTATGACCCCGCCTCCGCCTGCCTTCACCTCACATCTCTACAGTATATAAGCCACGTCTACGGCCCTATCTGTACATTCTACAAGATTGATGGACTGAACACATCGGACTCCAAGTTGAGGGACTGATTAACCTCATTCTCCTCCTCTCCTACGCCCTTCTTTGATTGGACTATGAAGCCCTGCGTGGCGGAAACTTTCCTGAATAAAGATTCCCATATGCGCATAAGTGTCCTCCAATCTTCAACCTTGTCGTTTTTCAAACCATTCATCACAACTGTCAGACACAGCAGCATCATGGATCTTGTTTACAAAGAATTCTTCCAATACACTTGTTCAACCTTTGGACGAAGACCTACTTCGACTAAGGATGGTACCACTATGACCCCGCCTCCGCCTGCATAACCTCACATCTCTACAGTATATAAGCCACGCTACGGCCCATGCTGTACATTCTTACAGATGATGGACTGAAACACATCCGACTCCAGGTTGAGGGACTGTTTACCTCATTCTCCTCCTCTCCTTACGCCTTCTTTGTAGGACTGATGAAGCCACTGCGTGGCGAAACGTTTCCTGAATAAAGATTCCATATGCTCATAAGTGTCTCAATCTTCAACTTGTGGTTTTTCAAACCATTCATCACAACTGTCCAGACACCGCCAGCATCATGGGATACTTGTTACACAGATTCTTCAACACTTGTTCAACCTTTGGACGAATCCTACTTTCGACTAGTGGATGGTACCACTATGACCCCGCCTCCGCCTGCTTCACCTCACATCACTACAGTATAATAAGCCACGTCCTACGCCCTATGCTGTTATCATTCTACAAGATTGATGGACTGAACACATCGACTCCAGGTTGAGGGACTGATTACCTAATTCTCCTCCTCTCCTTAAAGCCTTCTTTGTATGGACTGATGAAGCCACTGCGTGGCGAAACGTTTCCTGAATAAAGATTCCCATATGCTGCATAAGTGTCTCAATCTTCAACTTGTCGGTTTTTCAAACCATTCATCACAACTGTCAGAACACAGCAGCATCATGGGATCTTGTTACAAAGATTCTTCAACACTTGTTCAACCTTTTGGGGCGAAGACCTACTTCGACTAGTGATGGTACCACTATGACCCCGCCTCCGCCTGCTTCACCTCACATCTCTACAGTATATAAGCCACGTCTACGGCCCTATGCTGTACATTCTACAAGATTGATGGACTGAACACATCGACTCCAGTTGAGGACTGATTACCTCATTCTCCTCCTCTCCTTACGCCTTCTTTGTATTGGACTGATGAAGCCACTGCGTGGCGAAACGTTTCCTGAATAAAGATTCCATATGTCTGCATAAGTGTCTCAATCTTCAACTTGTCGGTTTTTTCAAACCATTCATCACAACTGTCCAGACACAGCAGCATCATGGGATCTTGTTACAAAGAATTCTTCAACACTTGTTCAACCTTTGGACGAAGACCTACTTCGACTAGTGGATGGTACCACTATGACCCCGCCTCCGCCTGCTTCACCTCACATCTCTACAGTATATAAGCCACGTCTACGGCCCTATGCTGTACATCTACAAGATGATGGACTGAACACATCGACTCCGGTTGAGGGACTGATTACCTCATTCTCCTCCTCTCCTTACGCCTTCTTTTTATTTGGGCTGATGAAGCCACGCGTGGCGAAACGTTTCCTGAAAAAGATTCCCATATGCTGCATAAGTTTTCTCAATCTTCAACTTGTCGGTTTTTCAAACCATTCATCACAACTGCAACACAGCAGCATCATGGGAACTTGTTACAAAGAATTCTTCAACACTTGTTCAACCTTGGACGAAGACCTACTTCGACTAGTGGATGGTACCACTATGACCCCGCCTCCGCCTGCTTCACCTCACATCTCTACAGTATATAAAGCCACGTCTACGGCCCTAGCTGTAAAATTCTACAAGATTGATGGACTGAACACATCGACTCCAGTTGAGGGACTGATTACCTCATTCTCCTCCCTCCTTACGGCTTCTTTGTATTGGGCTGATGAAGCCACTGCGTGCGAAACGTTTCCTGAATAAAGAATCCCATATGCTGCATAAGTGTCTCAATCTTCAACTTGTCGGGTTTTTCAAACCATCATCACAAATGTCAGACACAGCAGCATCATGGATCTTGTTACAAAGAATTCTTCAACACTTGTTCAACCTTTGGACGAAGACCTACTTCGACTAGTGGATGGTACCACTATGACCCCGCCTCCGCCTGCTTCAAACCTTTACATCTCTACAGTATATAAGCCACGTCTACGGCCCTATGTGTACATTCTA
>NW_026466115.1:0-13578 GCF_026875155.1 Cherax quadricarinatus
TTTTACAGGGGAAAAAAACGTACTTTGGGTGTTTTTCGGGGAAAGAACGTACAGTGTTTTGTTACGCGGAAAGAACGTACATGTTTGTTTTTTGAGGGGAAAAGAACATACAGTGGTTTGTTAAGTGGAAGAACGTACATTGTGTTTGTTACGCGGAAGAACGTACATGTGTGTTTGTTGCAGTGGAAGAGACGTACATGTGTGTTTGTACAGCGGAAGAACGTACATGTGTGTTTGTTACAGTGGAAGAACATACAAGTGAGTTTGTTACAGCGGAAGAACGTACATGTGTGTTTGTTGCAATGGAAGAACGTACATGTGTGTTTGTTACAGTGGAAGAACGTACATGTGTGTTTGTTACAGCGGAAGAACGTACATGTGTGTTTGTTACAGCGGAAGAACGTACATGTGTGTTTGTTGCAATGGAAGAACGTACATGTGTGTTTGTTACAGCGGAAGAACGTACATGTGTGTTTGTTGCAGTGGAAGAACGTACATGTGTGTTTGTTACAGCGGAAGAATGTACATGTGTGTTTGTTGCAGTGGAAGAACGTACATGTGTGTTTGTTACAGCGGAAGAACGTACATGTGTGTTTGTTGCAATGGAAGAACGTACATGTGTGTTTGTTACAGCGGAAGAACGTACATGTGTGTTTGTTGCAGTGGAAGAACGTACATGTGTGTTTGTTACAGCGGAAGAATGTACATGTGTGTTTGTTGCAGTGGAAGAACGTACATGTGTGTTTGTTGCAGTGGAAGAACGTACATGTGTGTTTGTTGCAGTGGAAGAACGTACATGTGTGTTTGTTACAGCGGAAGAATGTACATGTGTGTTTGTTGCAGTGGAAGAAAATACATGTGTGTTTGTTTCTGGACATATTAATAACACCAGACAGTAGTCAACATTCTTCTGACTGTACAGCACAATGTTGTTTCTGGACATATTAATAACACCAGACAGTAGTCAACATTCTTCTGACTGTACAGCACAATGTTGTTTCTGGACATATTAATAACACCTAACAGTAGTCAACATTCTTCTGACTGTACAGCACAATGTTGTTTCTGGACATATTAATAACACCTAACAGTAGTCAACATTCTTCTGACTGTACAGCACAATGTTGTTTCTGGACATATTAATAACACCAGACAGTAGTCAACATTGATAATTTCTTTTAAGAAATTCTTGTTTTTTAAAATTAGTCGAGATATTAATGTAATAACAGGAAGTATATGGACTCTGAATATATGAATGTGGTTGACAATATATGTGGTTGACAATATATATGGTTGACAATATATGTGGTTGACAATATATGTGGTTGACAATATATGTGGTTGACAATATATGTGGTTGACAATATATGTGGTTGACAATATATGTGGTTGACAATATATGTGGTTGACAATATAGTGGTTGACAATATATGTGGTTGACAATATATGTGGTTGACAATATATGTGGTTGACAATATATGTGGTTGACAATTATGTGGTTGACAATATATGTGGTTGACAATATATGTGGTTGACAATATATGTGGTTGACAATATATGGGGGTTGACAATATATGTGGTTGACAATATATGTGGTTGACAATATATGTGGTTGACAATATATGTGGTTGACAATATATGGGTTGCTGGTTATCAATTTATTGCATCGTATATAAGTAATGAGGATTGCAGGTTGCATTGTTACACTTAATAAATACTTTAGAAAAGCTGGTCGGTAAACACTAGCACATCATTTATTTGAAAAGTAAACAAGTCCCTGGGATCTGTTTACTTGTCTCAAGGGACACGTGTATTTCTGAGATTGTGGTATTTCTAAGGACACGTGTGTGCCAGTGAGATACGATGTCTAAGACACGTAGTTGTGTTTCTAAGACACGTGTGTGTCTGAGATACGTGATCGAAACACCCGTGTGTTTCTAGAAGTACACGTGTGTGTTTCTTTGATGTCACATTGGTTGTCTACTAAGACAAGTGTGTTGTCGCTGAGGTGCACGTGTGGTACTCTAAGAACGTGGGTGTGCTGTTGATCACGTGTGCTATACTACACGTGTGTTTCTAAGACAGTGTGTGTTCTGAGTCACATGTGTCTCTAAAGACAGTGTGTGTTCTTGAGTCTCGTGTTTCTCTAAGACACGTGTGTGTTCTGAAGTCACGTTGTTCTAAACACACGTGTGTTTCCTTAAGACACGTGGAGTGTCTGAGTCACGTAGTTCTAACACTACGTGTGTTGCTAAGACACGTGTGCCTGAGTCACGTGTCGTAGAGCGACAGTGTATTTCTAAGACACGTGTGTGTCTGAGTCATGTGTCTTAAGACACGTGTGTTTCTAAGACACGTTTGTGTAACTGATATGAGGTGCTAGGCAGCGTGTGTTCTAAGACCCGTGGTGTGTCTGCTAGGTTCACGTGTCGAACACACGTTTGTTGTTTCTAAGACACTTGTGCCGGAGTTCACGTGTTTAAGACACGTGCTATTTTCTAAGTAAATTGGTGTCTGTGATTTCGGTCACGTGTCTAAACATATTCAGTGTGTTTTTAAGACACGTATAGTGTTGAGATACGTGTTCTAAGATCACGTGGTGTTTCTAAGACACGTGTGTGTCTGATGTCCAGTGGGTCTAAAACACGCGTTGTGTTTCTTAAGAACAGCGAGTGTTGTCTGAGGAGATATAGTGTCTAAGCCATCGTGTGTTTCTAAGACACGTGTGTGTTTCTAGGACACGTGATGTTGTGTCTGAGGTCACGTGTTAAGAGACCACGTGTGTTTTTTAACCAGTTTGTAGGGAGTCAATCTCATTATCAAGGTTTGTAGGTCACCACTTAATATAAATATGTGAGATTGGTCGCTTCTTGGCTTGCGTGATCGTGTTTGTTGACTTAAACATTGTCTTTGGTTAAAAGAACATTAGTTCTCAACACCTTAGTCAGTACAATATTGTATCTGTCCAACCCTGATCTTGTACATTGTTCTCCAGCATCTGTCAGTTTACAACATTGATCTCCATCTGTGTAGCAGTTGTCGTACACTGTTCTCCTAGCACGTTGTCAGTGAGAAACAGTGCTGACCGGTGTGGGTATTCTGACTTACCTCGCTGGACAATACACAGACCTTGCAGATACTACAGCCTTCCTGTAATGAAGCTGACTATGACCCACACGGGTTTTAGCCGATTCAGAAAAATACACTGCAAGTTAGCCGCTTCTATACGTCGCTTATAACAGAAACTCATTGAAATGTAGGGAATTATGTTACTACGTGTAGTGTATTTGTGTGTGTGTGTGGTGTGTGTTCTGTGTGTGTGTGTGTGTGTTGTGTGTGCTGTGTTGTGTGTGTGTTGTTACTACATCCTAGTTGTACTCACCTAGTGATAGGTGCAGGAGGTCGAGTGTCGAGCTCCTCGGCCCCGCCTTTCATCATTGATCCTACTAGGTCACTCTCCCTGTAACCGGAGCTGTTATCAATCCTCTGCTTAAAGCTATATGTATGGATCCTGCCTCCACTCATCGTCTTCCCGGAAAACTATTCACTTACTGACTATTGTGGCGGAAGAAATACTTCCTAACATCCCTGTGATTCATCTGTGTCTTCAGCGCTTCCAACTGTGGCTGTGATCCCTTGTAATGTGTCATAAAATCTCTGGAACTCATGTCTTTGTCCACCTTGTCGCGCATTTCCTACGCAGTATTTGTATGTCGGTGATTCATGGTCCCCCCTACTCTTCCTGTCCTCCAGTGTCGTCTGGTTTCGATTTCCTTAACCTCTCTCCGTCGTTAGGAACAGTGACCTCTTAGGATGCTGGGACTAGTCTTGTTGCAAACTTTCACTTTCTCTATGTTTCTTTACGTGCTTGGCTAGGTGTGGGTTCCTCCTAACTTGGTACTCCAATATGGGCCTGTGGACGTAGAGCACGGTGTACAGGGGTCCTGGAAGATTCCTTATAGTAGATGTCGGAATGGCGTGTCTGAGGTTGCTAGGCGCCCATATGCTGCAGCGTTCTTTGGTAGATGTTGCGCTTCAGGAGATGTGCCTGAGTGTTCTACTCACCCAAGATCTTTTCCTTGAGTGAGGTTTGCAGTCTTCTGGCCCCTAAGACTGTACTCCGTCTGGCGTGTTTCTTTGCTCTTCCCCATTCTACTTGGACTGTTTGCTAGCTTGGTGGGATTGGAACTCTCAGGAGCCAATTGCCTGGACCAGCTGTACTGCAGGCCTGGCCCAGATCCCTTTGTAGTCCTGCTCTGGTCTTTTGATGTCGAGGAATTCTTTCTCATCAAACTTCGTCATCTGTACAAACAGGGAACACCGCAGAGTCTATTCCTTTGCGCCGTCATGTCGTTCACAAATACCAGAAAACAGCACTGGTTCCTAGGTGACTGACCCGTGGTGGGACCACGCTGGTCACAGGGTGCCACTCGTGAGACACCTCGCACGTACATGATCACTGCTGGCTTCCTGACCAGTATTCCCGATCCATTTGTAGTGCCTTCCTAGATATCGCCAGCTTGGGTCCTCTCCGTTGTTTTGCACCAATCTCTTGTTCCGGAAAACTGTGTCCAATACGCCTTCTTGCGGTCCAAGAAATATGCAATCTACCCCACCTCCTCTCTCTCTTGTTCTTACTGCTGTCACCAGTGGCATAGAACTCAGTAGGTTAGTGACACAGGATTTCCCGTCCTGAAACATGTTGGCTGTGCTGTTGATGAGATCATTCCTTTGAGGTGTTCCAACAAACTTCTCCTCTGTATATATCTTGTCTCCTCTGAGAGTTTGCATAACTATACATGTCAGTGACATGGTCTGTAGGTTTGTGCTTCAGGTCGGTCTGCCTTTTTTAATGATTGGGACTACATTTGCTGTCTTCCACTTTTGCCTCCAGCAATCTCTCTGTTCGATAGACGTTTTGTGAATATTGTTAGGGGTATCAATAGGCGGACTCTGCTCCCTCTCTCAGGACCACCATGGAGAGAGGTTAGTGTTGGGCCATTGCCTGTTTGAGGTATCTTGCGTCACTCAGAAGCCTCTTCATTCTTCCTCGTGTTGTGTGCACGGGTCCAGCACTTTGGTGGGGTGTGCCCCCCCTCCCGTCTTTCTGCACCCCCTTCCTTCTCCCCTTTTGAACCTTTTTTGAATCTCTTGTTTAGTTCCTGTGTGTGTGTACTCACCTATTTGTACTCACCTTTTGGGTGCAGGGGTCGAGTATAGTCCTGGCCCCCCCTCTTCGCGATTGCATTGGTCCTCTCTCTCCCTGCCCCAGGCTTATCATACCTCGCCTTTTAAAACTATGATGGTTCCCCCCTCCACTAGTCATTTCTAGGGTATTCCCCGGTTGATACCTTGATTGAAGAAATACTTCCCAAAACCCTTTTATTCTCTGAGTCTTTTAACTTCCAATTGTGACCCTCTTGTGTCTGTGTCCCCTTCTGAAATCCCGTCTTTGTCCACCTTGTCTATTCCGCCAGTATTTTATTCGTTATCATGTCTCCCTGACCCCCTGTCCTTTCCCGTGTCGTCAGGCCGATTTCCCTCAAACCTTTTTTTGTGGACCAATTCCCCTAAACTTGGGATATTTGTTTGCAAAACCCTTTTCACTTTCTTAATTTCTTGACGGCTGAATAGGGGTGGGTTCCCAAACTGGTGCCAACTCCAGTATGGGCCTAGTAAATGGTAACAGGTCTTTAACAAACCTTACTGAGTATCGGAACGTATCCCCTAGGTTTGCCCGGCGTCCGTATGCTCAGCAGTTATCTGATTGATGTCGCCTCAGGAGATTGCTCGGGGGTTATACTACCCCCCAAATTTTTTCCTGAGTGAGGTTTGCAGCTTTGGCCATCTAAACTGTATTGGTCTGCGGTTTCTTTGCCCTTCCCCAATTTCATGACTTGCATTTGGCGGGGTTAAACCAAAGGGCCCGTTTGCGGACCAGGTTGTACCCTGTCCAGGTCTCTTTGTGTCCTGCCTATCATCACCGATTGATTCTTCTCTTAAACTTCACATCATCTGCAAACAAGGACACTTTGATCTTTTCCCTTCCGTTTTGTCGTTCAATACCCCAAGAACAGCACGGTCCTAGGATGACCCCTGTGGAACCCCGATTGTAACAAGCCCCCCACTCTGACCCCCTGTCAGTCCATGACCGTTGTTGCCTCCCTGTCAGGTATTTTTGATCCATTGCAGTTTCCTTTTCCCGTTATGTTGCCTGATCCTCGCTTTTGCATTAACCTCTTGTGAGGGGCTGTTCGAAGGCCCCTTTTTGCAGTCCAAAAAAAATGCAGCGATCCACCCCTCCTTTTTTGTCTTACTTTTGTCACCCCGTCTAAACTCTGTAGGTTTGTGCACAGGATTTTCCCCCCTGAAACCGTGCTGGTTTCAATTTAACTTGTTTTTTTTCCAGGTGCTCCACCACTTCCTTTTGTGATCTTTCTCCATGACCTTTCATACTATAATTAGTGATACAGGTCTGGTTTAGTGCCTCATGCTGTCTCCCTTTTTAAAAATTGGGATACATTGCCATTTCCATTCCTAGGGAGTTGCCCAGTTTTAAATGATGTGTTGAAGATCTTTGTTAATGGCACACACAATATCTCTGCCCCTCTTTAGGACCCACAGGAGAGATGTTGTCTGGTCCCACCGCCTTTGAGGTGTCAAGTTCGCATAGCAGCTTCTTCACTTCCTCCTTGGTTATATGTACCTCATCAGCACTTGCTGGTGTACCCCCCTGTTCTGATTTCTGGAGTCCTACTGGTTTCCACTGTAAATACTTCTTTAAATCTCGTGTTGAACCTCTCGGTCGTTTCTTGTGAATTCCCCATCACCCTTCCTCAGTCTGATTACCTGGTCCTTGACTGTTGTTTTCCTCCTGATGTGGCTGTACAACAGCTTCGGGTCAGTCTTGACTTTCGATGCTATGTCATTTTCATATTGTCGCTGAGCCTCCCTTCTTATCTGTGCATATTCGTTTCTGGCTCTTTCGGTGATCTCTTTATTTTCCTGGTTCTCTGTCTTCTGTACCTTTTCCATTCTCTAGTACACTAGTTTTTGCCTCCCTACACCTTTGGGTGAACCAAGGACTCGTTCTGTTCTTCCATTATTTCCGTTTCCCTTGGGAAAAAACTCTCCACTGCCTCCTTGCATTTTGTTGCCACGTAGTCCATCATTTCTTGTACTGGTTTTCCTGTCAGTTCCCTCTCCACTGAATTGTTTTGAAGGAAGTTCCTCATGCCTGAGTAGTTCCCCCTTTTGTAGTTTGTTTTTTCCCACCTTATTCCTGCTACTCTCTCCACTTGGAGCTCAACTATGTAGTCGAAGCACAGAACCACATGATCACTAGCTGTTTGTGTGTGTGTGTGTGTGTGTGTGTGTGTGTGTGTGTGTGTGTGTGTGTGTGTGTGTGTGTGTGTTGAGTGTGTGTGTGTGTGTGTGTGTACTCACCTAGCTGTACTCATCTAGTTGAGGTTGCGGGGGTGGATGTCCGAGCTCCTGGCCCCGCCTCTTCACTGATCGCTACTAGGTCACTCTCCCTGAGCCGTGAGCTTTATCATACCTCTGCTTAAAGCTATGTATGGATCCTGCCTCCACTACATCGCTTCCCAAACTATTCCACTTACTGACTACTCTGTGGCTGAAGAAATACTTCCTAACATCCCTGTGATTCATCTGTGTCTTCAGCTTCCAACTGTGTCCCCTTGTTACTGTGTCCAA
Organism: Cherax quadricarinatus; assembly: GCF_026875155.1. Taxonomy (NCBI): domain Eukaryota; kingdom Metazoa; phylum Arthropoda; class Malacostraca; order Decapoda; family Parastacidae; genus Cherax; species Cherax quadricarinatus. The sequence continues at coordinate 7,717 of NW_026466115.1, forward strand.
TCTCTGGAACATCCTGTCTTTGTCCACCTTGTCAATTCCTCTCAGTATTTTGTATGTCGTTATCATGTCCTCCCTATCTTTTCCTGTCCTCCAGTGTCGTCAGGGGTGTGTGTGTGTTTTGTACTCACCTCGACATAAGTGAAGTGCTCCCGCAAATATGATGATCACCAGTGCCAACAGTTTGGCACCTGTGAAGACAGTCTGAATCTCATTGATAGACGAAAAACTGACACAGTTGATGACGGTGAGTGTGCCTGTCAAAACCACACAACATTATTTTACAAAAACTTGCTACATACATAGTGAATAAGATACAATGTATTGTACGGCATTTATCCAGGAGACGTCTTATACATCAAGTAATTTATCAAGTAAATTTGATAAAGTCTCTACGTCCACAACAGGACTCGAACCTGCAAACTCTGTATCCGAATACACAGTATGTAACCACGGAGCCAGACCCCGGAAAAGTATGGGCACCTAGCCGGAGCTAGACGATGTTCCCGTATACCCAGGGGCACCAAGCTCGTTTTGAAAGTTATTTCATCAAATCCTGCCACATGAAGTGGACAACGAAAGAGATTTCAAATTCTTAACAATTTATGAGTCCTGCTGTGGACGTAGAGACAATGTAAATAATTTCGCCTGTTTGCGAATTGTTAAACACATTATGTGTGTGTGTTGTGTGTTGTGTGTGTGTGTGTGTGATGTGTGTGTGTGCTGTTGGTGTGTGTGTGTGTGTGTATGTGTGTGTGTGTGTGTGTGTGTTGTGTGTGTGTGTGTGTGTTGTGTGTGTGTGTGTGTGTAGTATGTGTGTGTGTGTGTGTGTTGTGTGTGTGGGTGTGTTGTGTGTGTGTGTGTGTGTGTGTGTATGTGTGTGTGTGTGTGTGTATGTGTGTGTGTGTGTGTTGTGTGTGTGTGTGTGTGTGTGTGTGTGTGTGTGTGTGTGTTGTGTGTGTTTTGTGTGTGTGTGTGTGTGTGTGTGTGTGTGTGTGTGTTGTGTGTGGTGTATGTTGTGTATGTGTGTGTGTGTGGTGTGTGTGTGTGTGTGTGTGTGTGTGTGTGTGTGGGGTGTATGTGTGTGTGTGTGTGGTGTATGTGTGTATGTGTGTGTGTGTTGTGTGTATGTGTGTGTGTGTGTGTGTATGTGTGTGTGTGTGTGTGTTGTGTGTGTGTGTGTGTGTGTGTGTGTGTGTGTAGTGTGTTTTGTGTGTGTGTGTGTGTGTGTGTGTGTGTGTGGGTGTGGTGTGTGTGTGTGTGTGTGTGTTGTGTGTGTGTGTGTGTGTGTATGTGTGTGTGTTGTGTGTGTGTGTATGTGTGTGGTGTTGTGTGTGTGTGTGTGTGTGTGTAGTGTGTGTGTGTATGTGTGTTTTGTGTATGTGTGTGTGTTTTATGTGTGTGTGTGTGTGTGTGTGTGTGTGTGTGTGTGTGTGTGTGTGTGTGTGTGTGTGTGTGTGTGTGTGTGTGTGTGTATGTGTGTCTGTAAAACAGTCTGTTATGGTCACGCTAAAAAAGTCTTGAACTAAGATTACCACAACATAAACATAGCAATAGAACTGGACAAGAGTCTAATGTCCAAATTGATTTTTCAAACGCCTTAAAGGTTGCATCAAGGTCTATCATTGAAAGAAATATTATTGAATCAAGTGTCATAAATATAGTTCTCATTTTAATATGGATATAAGATCAGTTATATAAATTAAATTTAATGTAGATATAAGGTCTGTTATATCAATTAAAATAATTTATAATGAATAAAATTTGTGAGAAATTTGTAGAAATTTTAGCCTTATCAAGTTTTACTTGACATGTGACCTGACATGCGAGGTCACATCTCAGACTTATGAAGTACCCTGCCACACCCAGCGTGTTGGGTCGTGTGTTGGAGGTCACATCTCAGACTTATAAAGTACACTGCCACACCCAGCGTGTTGGGTGTGTGTGAGGTCACATATCAGACTTATGAAGTACACTGCCACACCCAGCGTGTTGGGTCGTGTGTGAGGTCACATATCAGACTTATGAAGTACACTGCCACACCCAGCGTGTTGGGTCGTGTGTGAGGTCACATATCAGACTTATGAAGTACACTGCCACACCCAGCGTGTTGGGTCGTGTGTGAGGTCACATCTCAGACTTATGAAGTACACTGCCACACCAGCGTGTTGGGTCGTGTGTGAGGTCACATCTCAGACTTATGAAGTACACTGCCACACCAGCGTGTTGGGTCGTGTGTGAGGTCACATCTCAGACTTATGAAGTACACTGCCACACCCAGCGTGTTGGGTCGTGTGTGAGGTCACATCTCAGACTTATGAAGTACACTGCCACACCCAGCGTGTTGGGTCGTGTGTGAGGTCACATCTCAGACTTATAATTTTATTATTCCCTGATGATGTGAGAAATCATAAAAGGGTCTGTGATTTCACTATTTTTCATTGTGGTTATTTTGTATATTCTCACATCACCTGTTTGCTGTGATCGTTGCGTATACATATATATACATAAATACATATATATAGTTGATAAATTAGACACATGTGCAACTCTTGGGTATCTTTATTGAGGAAACGTTTCGCCACACAGTGGCTTCATCAGTCCATACAAAGGAGAATCAAGATTCTCCTTTGTATGGACTGATGAAGCCACTGTGTGGCGAAACGTTTTTCCCCAATAAAGATACCCAAGAGTTGCACATGTGTCTAATTTATCAACATGTCGGTTCTCTGAACCATTCATCTACAAAATACATATATATACATACATATAACTCAATTTTCAAACCATCTTAGAGAGTTCCGAAGTCAAGAGTATACGAGTACATTTCCATGGTGGGCCTTTGACATGGCGTTTGAGTTATCGTATATTGATTTGTGGAGGCGACACAAATGTTCTCTTGCCTCTTGGTGATGGCACCAGCCTCTCAGCTGCTGTACTGGTGATGGCACCAGCCTCTCAGCTGCTGTACTGGTGATGGCACCAGCCTCTCAGCTGCTGTACTGGTGATGGCACCAGCCTCTCAGCTGCTGTACTGGTGATGGCACCAGCTCTCAGCTGCTGTACTGGTGATGGCACCAGCCTTTTCAGCTGCTGTACTGGTGATGGCACCAGCCTCTCAGCTGCTGTACTGGTGATGGCACCAGCCTCTCAGCTGCTGTACTGGTGATGGCACCAGCCTCTCAACTACTGTACTGGTGATGGCACCAGCCTCTCAGCTGCTGTACTGGTGATGGCACCAGCCTCTCAGCTGCGTGTACTGGTGATGGCACCAGCCTCTCAGCGTGCTGTACTGGTGATGGCACCAGCCTCTCAGCTGCTGTACTGGTGATGGGCACCAGCCTCTCAGCTGCTGTACTGGTGATGGCACCAGCCTCTCAGCTGCTGTACTGGTGATGGCACCAGCCTCTCAGCTGCTGTACTGGTGATGGCACCAGCCTCTCAGCTGCTGTACTGGTGATGGCACCCGCCCCTCAGCTGCTGTACTGGTGATGGCACCAGCCTCTCAGCTGCTGTACTGGTGATGGCACCAGCCTCTCAACTACTGTACTGGGTGATGGCACCAGCCTCTCAGCTGCTGTACTGGTGATGGCACCAGCCTCTCAGCTGCTGTACTGGTGATGGCACCAGCCTCTCAGCTGCTGTACTGGTGATGGCACCAGCCTCTCAGCTGCTGTACTGGTGATGGCACCAGCCTCTCAGCTGCTTGTACTGGTGATGGCACCAGCCTCTCAGCTGCTGTACTGGTGATGGCACCAGCCTCTCAGCTGCTGTACTGGTGATGGCACCAGCCTCTCAGCTGCTGTACTGGTGATGGCACCCGCCTCTCAGCTGCTGTACTGGTGATGGCACCAGCTCTCAGCTGCTGTATGGTTGATGGCACCAGCCTCTCAGCTGCTGTACTGGTGATGGCACCAGCCTCTCAACTTACTGTACTGGTGATGGCACCAGCCTCTCAAACTACTGTTACTGGTGATGGCACCAGCCTCTCAACTACTGTACTGGTGATGGCACCAGCCTCTCAACTACTGTACTGGTGATGGCACCAGCCTCTCAACTACTGTACTGGTGATGGCACCAGCCTCTCAACTACTGTACTAGTGATGGCACCAGCCTCTCAACTACTGTACTGGTGATGGCACCAGCCTCTCAACTACTGTACTGGTAATGGCACCAGCCTCTCAACTACTGTACTGGTGATGGCACCAGCCTCTTAACTACTGTACTGGTGATAGCACCAGCCTCTCAACTACTGCACTGGTGATGGCACCAGCCTCTCATCTACTGTACTGGTGATGGCACCAGCCTCTCAACTACTGCACTGATGATAAAAACAACCTCTCAACTACTGCACTGGTGATACACCAGCCTCTCAACTACTGCACTGGTGATAAGAACATAAGAAGAACATAAGAACGAAGGAACACTGCAGAAGGCCTACTGGCCCATGCGAGGCAGGTCCAAGTCCCTACCGGCTTAAGCCAATGCACCCAACCTAGTCAGGTCAGGTCTACATTGACTTAAGGGTAGGAACACGGCAACCGACCTGTTGCACAAGCTATCAGGTCCAACTCACACCCAACCACATCTACTCATGTATTTATCCAACCTATTTTTTTAAAGCTACACAACGTTCTGGCCTCTATAACTGTACTTGGGAGTTTGTTCCACTCATCCACAACTCTATTACCAAACCAGTACTTTCTATATCCCTCCTGAATCTGAATTTTTCCAACTTAAAACCATTGCTGCGAGTCCTGTCTAGGCTAGATATTTTCAGCACACTATTTACATCCCCTTTATTTATTCCTGTCTTCCACTTATAAACCTCAATCATATCCCCCCTAATTCTACGTCTTTCTAGAGAGTGCAGTTTCAGGGCCCTTGTCTATCCTCATAGGGAAGGTTTCTGATACATGGGATCATCTTTGTCATCCTCCTTTGTACATTTTCCAGAGAATTTATATCCATTCTGTAATACGGTGACCAAAACTGTGCAGCATAATCTAAATGAGGCCTAACCAAGGATGTATAGAGTTGAAGAACAACCTGAGGACTCCTATTATTTATGCTTCTTGATATGAAGCCAAGGATTCTATTTGCTTTATTGCGAACACATTATGCACTGTTGTCTTGGTTTCAGATTACTGCTAACCAGAACTCCTAAATCTTTTTCGCAATCCGTTAATATTAAGATCTACATTATTTAGTTTATATGTGGCATGGTTATTGTCCTGTCCAACATTTAGAACTTTGCATTTGTCTATATTAAACTGCATCTGCCACTTCTCCGACCAACTGCATCAGTCTATTCAAATCTTCCTGGAGTGCTCGAATGTCCTCGTCAGAATGAATTCGACGGCCTATTTTGGTTGTCATCGGCAAACTTGCCGATGTCGCTCTTTATGCCCTCATCTATGTCGTTTATGTAGATTGTGAACAGCAGGGGGCCCAACACATGACCCTGTGGAACACCGCTTCGTGACGCTTCCCCACTCTGATTTCTCCCCATTTATGCAAAAACTCTCTGCTGCCTATTTGTCAACATGCCTCTATCCAGGAAAAAATTTCTCCTCCTATTCCATGTGCTTTAATTTTCCTCAATAGTCTTGATGTGGGACCCTGTCAAAAAGCCTTACTGAAGTCCCTATTTTCACAATATTTATATTTCATTACCATGATCTACCTCTCAAATACCTTAGTGAAAAAGTTAAAAAATTCGTAAGGCAGGAACGCCCCTTTGTAAAACCATGCTGAGATTCGTTGTTTAATTTTTGCTTTTCAAGGTGGCTACGAACTGCCTCGGCCTTATTGATTCCATTTAAAAATTTCCCATATGGAGGTTTGGTTTTGGTCTTATTTAAA